>JAOTQJ010067829.1:0-47584 GCA_025642045.1 Solanum sejunctum | reverse complement strand
GTAAAATGTTACATAGGTCCCAATACTTTATTAAATCGAACCAATTAAGGACGCTCGGGGTTTAAATTACGTTGCGGATCCTAACAGGTTATACAATTTCTGAAACACTAATGGTCATATGAGTTACAAAAAATTAATGACCATAAGAATTACAAGAACTAATGGTGATATAAGTTACAAGAACTAATAACCATTTATATCACAATTTTTATCTGCTAACATATGCACGTAATTTATTATTCTAATAATAAAATACTGTAATATCCTGAAGGTCATTTTTTATATTTTTAGTTAACTTACCATTTTGCCCTCTCTAGAATATGCTTTAAGTCATGTTTGGGTGAGTTGAAAAGTTCAACATTGAAAACTTTGTGAAAAGTTGAAATTTTGCTAAGAAAGAACTTTTAAAAGTTTAAAGTTTGAGATTTCAAGTTTTGATGTTATTTTGAGTTTTGAGTGTCAGAATATGATTTTATCGATTCCATTGACTTCGGAATGCAGAATCTAGTCTAGGAGAGTTGACATAATTGAATTTGGAGTTAAAACGAAAATGTATAGATCCAAAGTTGTAATTTCAGTTGAATTTGGATCATAGTTTGACTTTAGTCAGCATTCAGAGTTCGAAAGCTCTAATCGAAATTGCGACAGTTCTAGCGATTTGGATGGTGAAGCTAATGGCAGAAACAACTTTGTGGTAATTTTTAGAGTTACTAAGGGTGTTTTGAGTATTTTTAAGTTAACTAGCTTTAAATGAGTTTTCTCAGGTTTCAGGTCAAGGAGACCTCAGAATCGAGTTCTAATAGTTCCATTGAATCTGGAACATCATTTTTGGTAGAGTTACATGTTTGGTTTGTGTATACCAAGTTCTGAATTAACCTCGGGTATCTGCTCTAACTTTTGAAAATTACTGTGGATTGCAATCTAGTATAGTCCAAAATGTATTCTGCATTCGCGGGATTGATCATCATGTCTATGGAGATCTATTTGCTTTGCGCTCCATATGTTTGTGAAGGTTAATATAGAATTATCTCCGTGTTCAAGGGCCCCACCCCACATTTTTTGAGGATTAGTTGTGGTTTCCCTCTAAGTTTGTGAGCCTCACACTGAGTTCATGGAATATTAAATGAGCAGGACAGTGTTTAATATTTTAAGTGATGAGTTTCACTATTTTTCTCCATTTTTAATATTCCAAACTAGATTTTAGAGGGATTCTTCAAAGGTTTTCGGGGCAAGATCATTATGTAACGTGTTTCTAACTCAATTCTTCAATTTCCGTTAATTAATTGGTGATTTTAACATGAAATTGGGTTTGTTTTTTATTTGAAAACTTGGAGTTTTTTCGAGCATTGATTTTTGATTGAAAACTGGTGATTAATAGTTCATTTCAACTCTATTTACGAAATGATTTTCACCATTGAATTCCTTATTACTTAAGGAACATTTTCATGTAATAATTTTTAGATTTTGAAAACCTTTTTCCACATGGAATTTTTGATCATTTTGTTCTTTTCACCCAAATTACTTGATTTTAATATAATTGACTTCGTATTGAGATTGTGAATTTGTATTTTGCTTGATTATGACATTTTGGGTGCAAATTCGAGGGGAAAAGCTTTGATATTTTCTTGATTTTGCTATTATTTGAGTCATGTGGATTCCTAAATCTTGTTAAACTTACTTGAACACTATATTTCCTTTACTTGTGGTTTGTAATGATTAGGTAATTGTTGTTGATTAAGTTGAACTTGGTAGACTGTGAGAATTTAATTTGAATGTGAAATTCCTTTTATGATATGAAAGTGAAAGATTGAGATTGATACTTATTAACTTGTATTCCAATATTGAGAATCACTTGTGACACGAGAATGAGGATCTTGTTTTGTTTGATCTGTTCCATAGGTTTGGAAGAGATCAATCATTATACCTTGTTAATTGTGATATTTGACTGAAATTAATGTGTATATTGTAAAGTGGACTTTGCTATACACTCATCATCATTGAATCATATGTCCATATTCTTGATGTGCATTTGTGACTGAGTTCCACTTATGAAACACTGATAAGAAATAGGAGATGGGTCACATGAGCCATTACATATAACATTGATGAGAAATAGGGGATGGATCACACAAACCATTGAATGTAACACTAATATAAATAAGGGACAAGCCACAAAAATTGTGGCATATGAAATTGATTATACTGCGGATGAGTGTCACGCTCCAGGTAGGTACATAGACAAATATGTTCTCCATTGGTTCCGAATTGATTATACTAGCGACTGCTTATTGTAGGATAGACATGTATTATGATTTTTGGACATTGCATTGATTCATTTCATTTCATAGCATTTCATTTCATTTCATATCATTATACCATGTGCTCGTAACTTGTTTCGATTATTGAAATTGGATTGTGAGATGATTATGCTTCGACTGTATCTATTGATTATTTGAAACTTCCTTGATATATCCATTGTATAATAAAGATCTATGTTGACATATTATTATATATATGATCAATATCTTATGCAACTGCTGAGAGTAATTGATATAGTTTGCATATGTTATTGTTGTGCTAGAAATTTTTTGAGTGCAGATGTGAAGTTCAGCGGCATGTGGTTGGTGTAGAAGGAATATTTTATTTTGTATGTTTTACCTACGTTAGATCTTCTTAGTAAGTACCTGTTGATTGGTGTTTACCCCTCGCTACATGTTTCATAGATTGTAAGCTCGGTCCATCTTGTTAGATTTCTTCTGGTGTTAGGATCAAGCTTTAGAATTCCCTTCAGAGGCAGTTGCTTGTCTCTTTGGCAGACTCTTGAGGATTTTTTACTTTTTTATGTTCTATTTGAGGACTAGACATTTGAGACTTGTGCTTTCTTTGATTATTGTTATTTAGTAGTTTATACATGTGATACCAGTCTTGGGATGGTTGTAGACCTGATTATTTGGTGCTTGTCTTGTCTTTTAGACTTTTCTTCTACTTTTAGTATTATGTATTGAATTGAACAGGTTTGGCTTATTTCCTTGGTGGGATAGACGAGCTCCATCATTCCTATTTTTGGATTATGACAATTTGGTATCAAAGCTCCAGGTTCATAGGTCTTACATTTGTTGAACCCCAGTCGAGTAGAGTCTTAAGGATAAGTGTGAAGACATCCATTACTTATCCTTGAGAGGCTAAAGAGACTATTAAGAAATTTCCTTATGTTCTTTCAATCCTTGTCGTGCATGGTTTTGGTGGGGGTTGTTACGTATTGTGTATTATTTTCACACACAGCCAGGACTAGATCTTTATCAACAACAGAGCTAATAAGCCAGCTCGTGAGGCTAATGTTCAGGACCCAACTCGAGGTAGAGGTAGAGGTAGAGACATAGGATGAGACAGAGCTGAGGACATGTCTGTGGTTTTACACCTATAAGATATTATGATAGAGGTATCTCACCAAGCTTCTAGTCGAGCCTAGGCAACACCAGTCTCCTCTAGAGGCCAAGGATACTATTACTCTTCAAGTCACTCTTGAGAGGATGATAGGCATGATTGAGACTATTTTCCGAGGTGTACCACAAGGACCTACTAGGGGTGATGTTACCCCTCCTCAGGTGCTGGAGCAGCATCATGATATTGATGTGTATGGGGCATATTATTTAGCTTAGATAGGCTAGACACCTTATATGCCTCCTTATGTGTCATTTGATAAACTGGCATAGATGATTCCTCCAGCCCAGGTTGCTCATGAGCTGGTGTTAGCAACAAATGATCGGTAGAGATATGATCGATTTCAGAAGATGAAACCACCCCAGTTCTAGGTTGGTAAGGGAGAGGATGCATAAGAGTTCTTTACCTTGAGTTATGAGATATTGGAGGTTGTGGGCCTAGTGGAGTCATGGGGAGTTGTGATTTTTATCATTAAAGTTTTGAGAGATCGCTTAGGAGTGGTGGCAGTTTTATATACGCTCCAAGCTAGCAGGATCCCTGATGTTGTCCAAGTTACACCTCTTTTTTGAGGATAAAGAGGTTGTTGTCAAGATATAGAACTTAACCAAGGTTAGGGTCAAACCTAAGAGAATACTGTAGACTTAGGTGAATTTAGTCAATGTAATATGAGTGATTAACCAACTTATCTCCCCAAAAGGGGGATTTTTTAGTAACACGTATAAAAGTAAACCTAACTAACACAAGAGTTTAACCAATATGGAGGGTTACTAGGGTATTGTGCTCCCCATAATTCTCTAACATAGTATCATCGTATAACCTAATTCTTTTCTAGTGTGTAGCATGCAGGATGGTATGTTAAGTTCACCATACCCTTTGGTCGAACGAGAGAAGCATTTCACAACGTGACTTGGCTCATCTCTGCAATGTGACATTCCTAACCCTCACCTATTAGTCCTTGTATAACATTCCTTTGGCCTAGTTCGGTTGATTAGATAAGAGCACATCAATCAAATCTTGTTAATTATTCTCTTTTCCCATTCATTACTACCTTGGTCTAGTCAGTAACACTAGGAGGGTTCTAAAGTTAGCCACCACTAAAAAACATGAAAAATGAAGAGACTTAATTAATACATGCATGCACACTTTTTGAGAATTATGATTTATTCGGTTTTACCTTGTTAGTTCTTCATGGTTCCCACAGTCTTAGTTGTGGATTTAGCTACTCATGTTTTGTCTAAATGCAAGACTTATGAATTTGAATAACATAATAGAGTAGTTACACAATTAGTTAAGCATAAGTAAATCAAAGCTTCAATGAGAATCATATGATTATAAGATCAAATCAAAGTACAAGTGTTTTTCAAAACTCTCCAATGCTTTCTCTCCAATGCTTCACGAACTGCTTTACGGGTCATATTGTATTCCACGGCTCGCAATCAGGATTTAATATATTGTTGATGCAAAATTGAACTTGTCTTCCATGATAACCCTCTATGACCTGTAAAGTGTTCTACGACCCATAGGGGGTTTCGTCTAATGAATCTTTATAAAGTCCTTCTTCTCTGATCCTCATGGCACAAGCTTTATTTATGATTCATAAAATGGTTTGATCTATTTGCATGTTCATAGAACAGCTTCAGAAAATCAGCCCCTCACTGAAATTTTTCACGAAACCTCCTTCATGGATCGTAGAATACACTACAGCCATAAAGGGTCTCGTACTTCATCAAAAATAGTAACTTCTGCATAATCATTCCAAAATCAAAGCCAACCCTGGAATCCTGCAAATAAAACACAACAACATATAAAAACCACTAACATTGCATTGAGAACACACAAATTTCCAAGTTTAAGCATCAAAATTGCTATATTTTGACAGCATATCAACATTCTTAACTTAAAATTATTGCTTATCCTTAAGCGACAGACTCAATCTAAATAAGTAATATAGTAACACACATACCTCAACCTAATGCCATACATCATATCAATCTTAAGCACAAATATCAACACCCCTTTTCAAAACAAAATCAAACAGCTATCCAGCAAACCAATACAGACTAATGCATGTCACAACATAACTATGACAAGTAAGGTACTATTAATAAGCCACAATCATTGAATAAGTTTAGTGCTAATAATGCAATGCAAGTGCTCTCGTAGAAAGAAGTCCCATATATCACTCATTGATGTTTTCATGTATAATCTTGGGACTGTGAAAAATCATTCACCCTTACAAAAATTGTTCATGCATCATGCCCAATAGCATAGGCTTGCCCCTGTACTCATGACTAATACCGTTGACTACTTGGAGTAGGATCACTTTAGGACTTTAGAGGCTTGTAACGTAGGCTCAAGGGGATTTGGTATGATATTTTGGGAACATAGTGACTAAAGGCCCTCCTTTACCCTATGTTTATTCACATTTTTTCCCTACCAACACTTTTACTTTTCACTTCTATTCCCCCTTTTCTCCTATTTCAAGCTTTTCTGGGTGCTTTCTTTTTATTTTTCAACTTTTTTTGTTGCTTTTACACTTTATTTTTCTTTTTAGCTCACAACCAACGCGCTTTATTTTTCTTGCACAAAAATTACACTGTTTATCACAAATATATTTGTCACAAATATTGATGCAGTTAGAGATGATTTTACTTTTTGTAGTTAATATAACCTTTTTAGCGATGACGCACTAAATTTTCTTTATATAAAATTAGTGATTCACGTTTAGAGTCGATTGATTGATGAATTTTTTGCCACACAAGATCTTTGGTGATGAAACATGATCAATCAGTGATGAATCATTTGTCTCTAATAATCAAATTTTTGTAGTATATGCCACTCTATTCTCCTTGTGATACCTATATTAGATAGGTGGGTTCCCTAGCTATATGAGAAGCGCCCTGCAATAAGATACGATATTTGAGAAGATAGGATGATCATGATGAAGATAATGAATAAGTTCCTTCCGGTCAATATTAATTTGTAGTTGCATTAGGTTGTTTTCCTAGGCAAAATTTATCCCTAAAGTAGGGCGTAGAGCTCTGATTGAATTGCTATGGACTTAAGAATTTTCTTTATGAAATTTGTTAACCATTTTTCTTCTGCATTTCTATAACTCCACCTGTTTCTCCATAATGTTAAGTTTAAAGCCCTCAGTTATTGAGTTCCATTTGACTAGGTTTCTTATGTACCTATGGTGTTATCTCTATTTATTTGCTAAGGAAAAGTATTCGACGGTGTGGTTGAGAGGTGTTGTAATAGTAATAGCTTTCTTTTACCCGCCATATATTCCATAGGAAGAAAGGAAAAGCATTTTCCCACCATGTATTAACATAGATATTGATATTTAGATTCCTAATATGCTCAACCCAATTAAGATACTACCTATTCGACAGGTCTTGGACTTCTTTTTCAACACCTAGAGCATGTCATAGTCATCTAGCTTGAGAGCAGGTCATGAAAATATATTCTATCATTTAATAGAAGAGACAAAAAGCAGAGTTCTCATTTACATCTAGACTAAAGATGTTAGGTAACTACACTTGGGTAGACGTTCATGCTAACATAAACACAGAAAAAACTTTAGTTTATTTGGACAGTGGAGTTTCCATATCTATTTAAAGTTGGAGCTGCTTGGGGTATTTATAGCCCATTGGTTTCAAAGAAAGTGGTACATGGAATTTGTAGTGAGCATACCTTTTGTTCTAGATGAATAGAAATAGTTAATTATCATCGGTTAATCTACTCAAATTTTGCATCCCCACTGCTTGAAAACCCTATCGACCCTTGTACTCTAAAGAAGGAAAGTTCTATGTACTACTCTCTATGTAAAACTAAGAAGAAGAATATGTTCGGATATAATATGTACAATGTCCTTTCTAATTGGCTTATATACTTAGTTCAAATGTGTGAGAGGTTTGTGCTGCGAATAAGAGTGGGCATGGTATGGTATATATCGAATGCCATATTAAAACCAAATTTTTTTATACTGTGGTATGGTCATTATAGTATTAGGTATGACTTGTAGTTTTTTTGGTATTCGGAAGAGTATTTAGTATTTTAAAAACAAATACCAATATATATGTTAAATCTTAAATATATATAGAGATTCTTGAAGAGCCTTAGCTATCCCATTGACATTCCCATTATTGACCATGTTGAAGAATATTTTGAGAAAAACAAATTTGCAAGCATTGATTAGCTTTTTTATTATTCATTGTCCACAACTTGAAAATGCATATAGTGTTTGATCACATATTTCATTAGCTTGATATGTTTTAATATTATTAAATTTATACTTCTTTATTATATGAATTTATTAATTCGAAGTCAAATTAATTAGTTATTGAACAACCTACTGTAAAATACCAAAATCAAAATAAAAAATACTGAACCATATTGAACTAATTTTAATATGGTAATGATATTGTATTTTTAGATATCGAAAACTGAAATTACCATACCAAATTTTTAAATATCATACATACCATACCATGCCTACTCCTAGCTGCGAATTGCTATTTGGCGGTCAAGGTCGACCATCGCTGAGCACTCCGGCAATGTGCCGAATATGGACTTGACCTCTTTTCTCTGCATCGTCGTAAGACTTTCTCTTCTGCAACATTATGCGATGGTTTTTCACAACATTGATTCAATTCAGCGATTCACTAAAATTTCTCTCACATCTCCTTTTGTTCAAGGTTTTGGGGCTTTGAGTACTGCAACTTTAGGCAATCTCTTGTGTCATTCAACATTGTGCCGAACATGATTTGTCATATTGATTCTGGCAGCATTCCTGACTTGATCTTGAACTTTGATTGCTACAATGCTAGGCAGTCTCTCCGACTATTCGGCGGATTGTCAATTGTGCAGATGGTGCCGCTTTTCTCCGCCTTTTTGTACTTTTGCTTACTTTACAATATTTTGTAAAGTACTGTGCATTTGTGCACTTTCTATCCCATGTCCTTATATAGCACATACATATTCGTTAGAGATTAGAAATTATACCACACTAAGGATAATGTTTCTTTGCAAACTAGCCCTAGAATGAGTCCAAAATATGGACTCATAAATTTTCGTGGTTCTCCAAATGAAGTTCCTTTGGTTTTAATTGATTTTATTGGTGATAGTGAAAGGGAGACTAGTACATTGCATGATATAAATGGGTATACTATTTAGGCAGGCTTGTGCTAGAGTGGTTCTTCCAAGCATATTTTGAAAACCTTGTTTTCTACCTAGATAGTTTTGACTGTAGGTTGATAAATTGGTAGTCCTTTAGGGAGGGTGCTTTGTGAAAAATAGGAAAATTTAGGTACTTTCCAAAGTGGAAACCTATTTTGGTGCCTAGATCAGATGATAGTTGAGTTTTTATGGTGATGCAGTTTTTTGAGCATGTTATTTTCGTCTTGGAGTATATAATTATTTGTCGTGACTCATGGCAGAAATCATTGAGCATTTAAGTTAGGGTATAGATTTTATAAATTTGCATTATCCATTAGAACTAAGTCATCAACAAAGAAAAGGTGAGACAGGGAGGGGCCCTTCTTAGAGATACTAATTGGTTTCCATGCTTTCTTTTTCAGTGTTTTCTATTTCTTGAGATAACATTTCGATGCATATAAAAAGGTATGAAGATAGATTTTAACACCCTATGAAATTTTTAAAATACCTCTAGAGTATAATCGTGCGCATAATGCATCTTCCCAAGCTCCAATCTAAAATTCGAGAATAGATTTGCGATATCAACACGAAAAATTGAGTGGAAAAATGGCCTCGGTCAAATCTTAGAAAGACTGAATCAAAAGATAATTTTAGTAATTAAAACCAAAACAGTGCTAATATATTCCCCACGCATGACGTGCTAGGACCGCATGCACTTTCTTTTAAAAAAATATTGACATAAATTGGAAAGAATGTGTTTTGAGAAAATTCGTGAAAAACATACATGTTCGCACCCTAGGCGCGATGCGAACATGATGTCATGGAGTGAAGTTTTATTGTTTTTATGGGAAGGGCCATTTGGTCATCCCCCAACCCCTCCCAAGTTCAATAAACGAGTATAAGAGATCTTCTACATCAAGCCAACTCCAAAGAATCTTTACCAACTAAGATTTCATATGAGTAAACAGAAGGATCAACTTTAAATGACTATATCTCCTAAAAGTATAATAAATAAGGTGACCTATAATATATCAAATCGAATATAATTGAATTAAATTTCCAACACATCTAATTTTTCCTTAATCAAAGTTCGAAGTAAAAAGTTATGACCATTTTAATGAAGAAGTGCAGAGCATTCTAAAGGTTTGCACCCGGAGCGCATTGTTGACCTGACACGGACCAATATTGGATGAGCTAATGACGTTTGCTTCTTTTTATTTGAAGCTACTTTTATCCTAAAAACTTTGAGGGTCTATTTAAGGTCCTAAAAAACATAAAACGTTTGTTTTCATAATTAAAAACCCTCCTTGTCACTCCTAAACATAAACTCTCAAGAATCATCAAGAAAGTCATCAAGTTAGGATTAGATTTTAATATTCATCCTCAAGGTAAGTTATTCTTCATAAATTTTAATCTATCAAACCCAAATTTCTTCATCTATTCTTGAATCTGTAATAGCATCATAAATCATAACCTACGATTTCAAGAAGATAAATTCAAGAATCCCAAGAAAGGATTTATTGATTCTTCTTTTTGAAGAATTAGGGTTCATCGTCAAAAACTCTAAATGTTCTAAGTCAAGAATTCAAAAATCAAAGAGATTCCCCTCAAATAATGACTTTTCAAGTTCTTCCACTCTAAAGGAACTACCGAGTACGAGGATTTTCTCGAAGAAAGCTACTATTTATCAAATTTCGATTGTAAAATCAACTGTCCAGGTGTGCAAGGCTAAACTAATAGCATGAGATTGTTCTACCATGTTTCCCATAGATGGTTATAGATGAGTTGAGAGTCCATGAGTCCCTATAAATGATTCTTGAAGTATTATCTTGATAAAATTCTTGAAAACTATATTACTTACATGTATTTTCAGATGGTGATGATCATTATAAATGTCTTTTCTTGAATTGAATACTTTTCATAAGATATTGTATAAATCCTATATGTTAATTTTTTAAAGCATGCAAGGATGAACTTAGGATATGAGACTAGAGCCTTGATGATATACATGTGCTTGTTGTCGTGGTTCTGGTCTTGAATTGAATGTGTTGATGATTGATGTTGATGAGATGAATATCCTTAGAAGTCTTTAAAAGGTTGAATTTAATATTGAAAAATCATCCCTAATTGATAAGAAATCTTGATGTTTGATGGATTATAAGCATGTGGAGTCCTAGGAGGAGTATTGAGCACCAAAATGAGTAAGAATAAGTTCCATTCACACTCATTAATTACATGGCCAGCATAGGAGAAGATTGAATCATGACAAACAAATGTTTTCTTAGTCCCAAAAGAGGACATGATAGATTTATGGATCCATTAATAGACTAGACTCGTTCTATACCCCAATAAGCTACTAGATGGATATGGCAATGACATTGTTTCATTGTACCATCACTGGCTCATAGATAATGGTTGTCGGTTAGAGAAACTCCTAGATAGGTTCCTCATTATTAGTACTCTAGTGTTGATGAGATAGTATGAGCTAATTGATGTTGATGAGTCATTGTCTACTGTTTATTCTTGCTATAGATAGACATTTGACAATTTGATTGGCTATCTTTCTGAGTTGAGATTTTTCCATATTATTCTACTTGTTTTAGTTTTGTTCAACATTATTCTACCCATTTTAGTTTTATTCAACTATTTTACCTATAGTACATTCCACATATTGATGCCACTCTGGCACTGCATCTTTTTATGATGTAGATGCATGGGATAGATATCATCAATAGGTGCATCGTTGAGGATCTTTGGATGTTCAATAGATTGGTGAGCCATCGCTACTTTGGAGGATTCATTACCGTTATTTCATCTCACGTTAGAGTTAGACTTGATTAGCTTTACTTAATTTGATTTGAGGTCCCTTATCTTACTTAAGAGCCAGTCTTGGTTAACTTTACTTAATTTTATTTGAGGTAGTGATGGGTCTATCATTGACACAGCTTGATAATGATAGAGGCTTAGTTAAATATTGATGTAAGACTTGTTGTGCTAGGTTTTTTCTACTAGCCCTTTTATTTATAATATTCTTTTGAGACTAGATGAGATGTGCCCATTAATTTCTGTTATCATCTGCTAATTGATAGAGTTTATTGATTGAATGAATGTGATGAGGCCAAGTGATTCACTTGGGGACTGGCAATTGTCTCTAAATACCTACCACACCACAGGTACCCTCCTGGGGCATGACAAATTTGGTATTAGAGCAAGAGTTCAAGTGTCCTAGGGAGTCGATGAAGCCGTGTCTATAGGAACTCATTTATGGTCGTAAGGACCCCACTTCTATAAATGAGATACTATTGACATTTAGGAAAAGTTTTCACTTTTTTTCAAATTCTAAATTGTGCAATAGAGCTATTTTCTAAAAAATCTATGATGATTTGTGTGCTGCTCTAAACCGTTCAACTATTCCTCGTTCACAAGGTGATAGAGATAGCAATGTTCAAATTCTTACTGATAAGATCTCCAGAATAAGTAATTAGAATGGTAGAGAGACTACACCAGGCTTGAGAGAAGCTGACTAGTGTGCTAAGTTGATTGACTGGAAAGAGTGCACTCTTACTCATATGAATTGTGCATTTGAGTTAGCTCTAGATATATCATGACCCTCTTTTTTCAAAACTTACTTTTGGTATTATCCATGAGGGGGGAAAATATGTCTCTACAAGTTTGATATCACCACCTAAAAGAGTGTGATTTGAGGTCTTATAAACCTTGAGTAGAATTGAGTCATACCAGAGATAGAAGGATGATGATGCAAAGAAAGAGATGTGATAGCAAGAGTGATGGCTAGTTGAGGCTTATAGTTAGAGTTATGTGTCTATTAGGTAAGTAAAGGTGATGAGTCGATTTCCCTAAGTTTGATGAAAGAGTGGTAAATGCCCTATGGTTGTCATGACAAGGTACAGAGAGAGAGAGAGAGAGAGAGAGAGTTAGTGTCAGAATGTATTAGGGCTTTCTCAAAATTAGAAAGAGGTCTATATTGATATACATATTTTTATATTTGTTTAGCGAGGGTGAAGTATAGATATGAAATAGCGGAAACAAAGTACTTCTGAGGTAATATACCTAAACTAGGCTTATGATTTCGACGTGAGAGTATCATAAGATTCATACAGTGATAAGCTTAGCTAGATAATAAGGTAAGGTATACTAGATGGGTAAATGTTATGAAGAGAGGATGCGAATCGAGTATTTGCTATGAGACTTTAGTAGGCATATACTCCTAAAATTCCAACTAGTAGTTAAAGGTTGGTGTAATGCAGATGGTAGCAATAATACCTAAGCTTGGAATTTTGGGGAATAATGTGAAAAGTGAGATAGCATGATGATAGTGATAGTCCTTATTAGAGATTGGACCTAAGAGTCTTGTCGTAATGTGTGTTCAATGATTAAGATGTTGACCGGCAAGGAACGTGGTGCTAGGAGTAGAGTATAGGTAACCCTTAGATAGAGATAGTAAATTAAGGGAGAAACACTAGGAAAGAAGAGACTTAAGAGGTTTGAGACATGTACCTATGATTGTGTACAGATATGGGAAGCTTTAAGTTATGACTACTATCAGAATCTAGATAGTATATTCGAGTTCTCGATGTAGAGTAGGTTGATGTTAGTAATCATTATCGTCACAAGTAGCTAAGTTGCTTCAGGGCTTATGGATAGATGATGATGAGTTTTCCATGATAGTCTAACTCTTACACAAATGAGTTTATGGGGAGGGGCATAGGAGTTAGGAGTCTATAGGAAAAAAGAGGAGGTTAGATTGTAAGAGTTGTGGAAAGTTGTTATGTACGCTATAAGAATAGCAAATATAGAGAGATTCCTATAGAGACAAGAAGGAGCTACGAATGATATCATTAAAGAGAGTCTAAGTGGATAGTTATATGTATGTGAATATAGCATAATAGAAGAATTTAAGATATTCTTGTAGGTAGTGATTCCTTGACCAAGTTGAGGTATATGCTTATAGTCTAGCAGAGGAAATTGATTCCCAAATTTAGAGAGAGGACCTTGAGAGCTAAGGGGGAAATGATGAAGTGGTAAACCAGAGAAGATATTGAGTCTTTGATAGATATGGTATGATCAAGATGAGATATCAACTCTTTTCTATCTCATACGATCTTTACCCTTTAGTTAAGGTGATACTCTATTAGCTTTTGGTGTATGACTGTCGTGAATATGGACTAGTCCTATGCATATCATGTTGATTCTCGCTCATGTTAAGTATCGAGCATGAGAAGCAATGAATTCGTTCATTAATCTCGATCTTACCCCATTAATGCAAGAGTTTCCAGTTCTATGCTGAATAAGATGTGACCTCAGTTATACACTACATATAGTTTTGTGAACTCAGAGTAAGTTTTGATAGACAAGGGAGATTGTACTTCATTATGATTATCCTCAGATAAGATTGTTTTTTATTTAATCCTGCTAATGATATTCGTTCTTAGCCCTTTGAGTAATCCAACTTTCCAGTGTCTATCAAAGTATTAATGATGGTAGACGAGTTATGGGTGATGGCCTGATGGGAGAGAATGAGTGCTCCTGAATAGTGATAATGTAGTTGACTTCCTATCTTTGAGTTGATGTCCCTTTTCAGCATTTACATACTTGAGAATGCAAGTCCTTGATAGTATTCGTGCCTAATAATGATGTTGGAGATAAAGTTTAAACTTTAGATATTATGTATGAAGTCTATTCTTGATAATGAGTATTCGAGTATCTGCGTATTTGAGTTTTTGATGGTATTCATGCTTATTTTGCATGGAGAGGTAGTAGTTTGGGGGTTTCATCAAAGGAGGAGATAATAAGTTCCTCTAGGTCCAAATAGTGATGGTAATAGTAGTAGATTAAGAATGAGGGTAGATGAGAAGGAGTGAGTGTATACTTATTATGATATTGGTGTTAAACTTATGTCACATAGGGATAGAGATAGGAAGGAGGAGAGAAATAAAACCTTATGATGAGAAATAGATAGTTAAAAGTATGTTGGTGCGACTTTGAGTGAGAACTTATTGAATGGTGGAGGTAGAAGTGCTAAGTAGGCTTGAAAATTCTAAGGTATAGTTGAAGTGGTTAGAGTGATAGGCTTGAATTTATGGTTGTTATTAGGCGGGTATGATAGACTAGTGAAGACTTCGTAATAAGGTTTTGAGAAAGAGCATCTTTCTCAAAGTGATCTTTTAATGAAAACCCCGTGGAAGTTTAGAGTTGACTATTGAGGGTTAGCCTTGTATAGATATGATCATCTTAGCAATAGCACATTGAGGCTCAAAGTTAGGTTTGAATGGAATAAGAGGACATGGATAGGTAGAGAGTTGAATAGGAGCTATGACCTTAAGTTGATGGAGTAGAGTGTTGTAAAAGGGAGCAAAATTGAGATGAGGTGCTAACCTTGAGAGTGCACATAGAATCTTATGTATCAATGGTTCCATTCTCAATTAAATTTGATGACCTCATTCATAAGTCACAAAAAAATGATTGATGAGGTATTTGAATGATTCGAATTTCTCAAGTTCTGATGTCCCCTTCGTGCCTGCCGGTGAGGATGTCCAAGGTATAAAATGAGAACCTTATAGATAGATTATAGGATTGTGACTAACTTATGAGGTAGCACAAGGTGACCTTGAGTTAAGCTTGACTTTGGTAAGAATATGCAGTAAAATTTAGGACTTGACGAGAGTTATGAGATATAGATGATGATGGCCTCTAATGAGTTGAGTTTTCTACTCTTGAGTCGCTGTTCACCCATGAGTTAGGGTATTTGAGTAATTAAGTTCTTCAGGGTATATTCCTAAGTCTGAATAGAGACTATTGACATTGATGAGGAGTCGAGAGCTTGATTGATTGATGAGTATTTATAGGAGCTTCCGATTGTTATTTGTGCCTTGATGTCCATCTCCACTTATCATTCGAGGAAGAATGATCCCAAGGGGGAGATAATGTAACACCGTATGAAATTTTCAAAGTACCCATAGAGTGGAATCGTGCGCATAATACATCTTCCCAAGCTCTAATAGAAAATCTAAATTTGCGATCAATACAAAAAATTGAGTGGGGAAATAGTCTCGGACAGATTTTAGAGCGACTAAGTCAAAAGATAATTTTTCATAATTAAAATGAAAATAGTGTTGATGCATGCCCAAGCACGACGCACTAGGGACCCTTACTTGCACTTATTTCTTTAAAAATTTTTGACGTAAATTGGAAAGAACGTGTTTTGAGAAAATTTGTAAAAATACTTATGTCCACGTCCTGGGCACAATGCGGACTTGATGTCACGGACTAAAATTTTGTTTTATTTTACGGGAATGGCCTTTTGGTTATTCCCCAACTCCTCCAAAGTTCAATAAGCGAGTATAAGTGATCTTCTACATCAAGTCAAGTCCAAAGTATCTTTACCAACTAAGTTTTCATATAAGTAGATAGAAGGATTAACTTCAAATGATCATATCTCATAAAGGTAATGAATTCATCAATAAAGAATATATCAAATTAAAGATAATCGAATTAGCTTTCCAACGCATCCAATTTTTACTTAATGAGAGTTTGGAGTTGAAAGTTATGAATATTTTAGTGAAGGAGTGTAGAGTTGTCTGAAGGTCCGCACTCGGAGCGCGTTGCGAACCTAATGCGGAGTCATACTGGATTAGCTAATGACTTTTTTGTTTTTTATTTTGAAGGTAATTTTATCGTAAAAACTTTGAGTGTCTATTTAAGGTCCTAAAACGCATAAAACGTCAGTTTTCATAATTAAAAATCCTCCCCGTCACTCCTAAACATAAACTCTCAAGAATCATCAAGAAAATCATCAAGTTAGGATTAGATTTTAATATTCATCCTCAAGGTAAGTTATTCTTCATAAATTTTAATTTATCAAACCCAAATTTCTTCAACTATTCATGAATCTCTAATAAATCATAAATCGTAACGTAGAGTTTCAAGAAGATAAATTCAAGAATCCCAAGAAAGGATTTATTGATTCTTCTTTTTGAAGAATTATGGTTCATCATCAAGAACTCTAAATATTCTAAGTCAAAAATTCAAGAATCAAAGAGAATCCCTTCAAACAATGTCTTTCCAAGTTCTTTCACTCTAAAGGAACTACCGAGAACGAGGATTTTCTCGAAGAAAGCTAGTATTTGTCAAATTTCAATTGTACAATCAACTGTCTAGGTATGTAAGGCCTAAAAACTTGGGATTGTCCTCCCATATTCCCCATAGATGTTCATAAATGAGTTGAGAGTCCATGAATCCCCATGCATGATTTTGAAATATTATCTTAATTAAATTCTTGAAAACTATATTACTTACCTGTATTTTCATATGGTCATGATCATCATAAATGTCTATTCTTGAATTGAATACTTTTCATGAGATATTATATATACCCTGTATGTTAATTTTTGAAAGCATTCAAGAATGAACTTAGGATATAAGTCTAGAGCCTTGATGATATACAGATACTTATTTTTGTCATTCTGGTCCTGAATTAATTATGTTAATGATTGATATTGATAAGATGGATATCCTTAGAAGTCTTTAAAAGGTTGAATTTAATCTTGAAAGATCATCCTTAATCCATTGAGTTGATGATAGATGAGATGTGTGATGTTCACTGTCCAAAAGAGACTAAGTGATAAGAAATCTTGATATTTGATGGCTTATGAGCATGTGGAGTCCTGAAAGTAGAATTGAGCACCAAAATGAGTAAGAGTGGGTCCCGCTCACACTCATTAACTACGTGGCCATCATAGGAGAGGATTGGACCATGACAAATAGATGTTTCCTCAGTCCCAAAGGAGGACTTGACAGATTTACGGATCCACTGACAGGCTAGACTTGTCCTATACCCCGATAAGGTACTGGATGGATGTGGCAAAGACATTGCTTCATTGTATCATCACCGGCTCATAGGTGATGGTTTCCAGTTAGAGAAACTCCCTGATAGGTTCCTCATTGATAGTACTCTGATGTTTATGTGAGGGTATGAGGTGATTGATATTGATGAGTCATTATCTACTCTTTATTCTTACTTTAGATAAATATTTGATTGTTTATCTTTTTGAGTTGATATTGTTCCATATTCTTTTACCCATTTCAGTTTCATTTAGCTATTATATATACTATACATTCCACTTATTGATGTCACTCTTATGCTGCATTGTTTTATGATGTAAATACATAGGATAAAGATCTTCAACAGGAAGATCATTGAGGATCTTTGGATGTTCAGCTGATTGGTGAGCCCCCTACTTCGGAGGATTCATTACATTTATTTTATCTTGCTTTTGAGTTAGACTTGATTAGCTTTACTTAATTTGATTTGAAGTAGTCATTGGTCTATCAATGACACCACTTGATAGTAATAGAGGCTTCATAGATTGGAGTTGTATGTGACTTGTTGAGCTAGTTCTTTCTACTAGCCTTTTTATTTATAATATTATTTTAAGACTAGATGAGATATGCTAATTACTTTCTGTTATCTTCCATTGATTGATGTAGTTTATTGATTTAATAAATGTGATGAGGCCAAGTGATTCACTTGGGGACTAGCAATAGTCTCTGAGTGCTGGCCGCGCCAATGGTACCCTCCTGGGGCGTGCATAGATTGTCGCCTTGGCTAATATTGTCACACCTAAAGTCTCGTTAAGGTAGACTAGCACCCGTTGTTGATAAGTCTTGGGAGAACCAACCTATATCCATGTGCTTGCTATATATATTATAAGGGATTTCTACATTCAACATGCTTTTAAGAAAGTAAACAGTAATAACAAGCCAAAAAGAAATGCATATGACTAGACCATTAGGGCCACGTTGTCTGAAGTACGAGACTTGACCGTACTTTAATTTACATTATCTGAAAAGCCTCTAGATAAGGAAAAGTATCTGATAAGGGTCGGGACAGGCCCTGCCTCGACTAACTATATAATACCAAAATATAAGCTCTCGACACACAAAGCTTTGAAGCAACCTGGAGCTTGGTAACAACAGCTGGATATCCTGTACTCCTACTGGAGAGATCTACTAGTACTTGTACTTGTAGCATGAAATGCAGGTCCCTCTTAAGGGACATCATTCTGAGATAATGTACTAAATATATAAGGCAGGAAATATTGTATATGAAGTAACAACTCAAATGAAACTATGCCCTAGTGTAGGATAAGAGACCACCTTTAGTTATACTAGGGATCACGTACTTCATGTTCTTTTTATTACTTTACCTTTACTGTATAATCTATGCATAGCATGTAGTACAAAGGACCAGCTGATCAGTAGTAAATCTATATTAGGATCGCCCTGACTAGGCTTTCCTTTCACCCCTTAGGCTACCTCCCGTGATAGGATCGACCTGGCTAGGTGATTCTTCCACCCCTCGGGTTACCACCCATCAATAACCAATATACTTTACCTTTTAATTACCTTCGACATAATTCTTTTGGTGGTCATAATATTGGAGCTGTACCACTATAGATGTAGCATAGTGACATGTAGATAATCATACAAGACAATATGACAATGAAAAGAGTACGTTACACAAATAATGAAATACATATGAGATGAAAGAACTCGTGAACATTATTTAGCAACAAGAACCCATGTAATTTGGCATCCACGTATGTAAGCAGATTTGTAGGTGACTATATATGGGAGCGTATGAACATGTGAAAGAGTGGATACATGGTTAATGGTTGTGTCGGAGTTGGTAAGTGCCTTTATGTTCCAAGGATATATCTATGTTTAATGCCAAATAATACGAAATCAAGTAGCCTTACACACCTCACTGTACGACCTCGATATTACCTTGAGATAACCTTCCCTTCCTCCAAAACTTTATATGTATAATATTGTAGGTGAAAATACTAGCATTAGCATCCAATATATACATCTTGGCAGCCTAATCTCACAAAAAAAATAACATACGGACAACAAGCATATAAGTATAAACTCGATCGTATTCTTTCAACCTTTTCGCCTCTAATCATATTTTCTAATATACATTCTCATAGACATATCATGTTCATCCTATTTAAGTGCCATAATAGTCTTACAACAGCCCACAAGCATAACACATAATAATTCTACACAACACACAAGTAGGCAGCATTACATTACGTCGTGTCGCTACATTTCGATGTCAACAATCCCACATCTATTCTAACTTTAACCAAACAGTCCCCACAATATATACACATAAAAATAGTCCTAAAATAGTGCAAATATAGTTCTAAAGTATATGGAGAACGTGAAACAACAATCTCCAATTATCATCCCACAAGTTCCAATTAAGAGCGCACTTACGATATCACACAACAACTCATTTTTGTGGACTGTAACAATGGTGCGGCATCCTTGTCATATCACTTAAAAACTAAACCTTCTTAAAACCATAAACTTTACTTCATATTCCAGCCAATCATAAAGATAAAAGTCTCTCAATCAACAAGAAAAGTGCACAACAATCCTTAGGATACATGTTGTCCAAAAATTTCAGCATAAACATAACCAACCTAGTCTCTTGTTTTACATAAGAAACCCATACTAAACACATAAGTATTCTTACTTACCTTTAACCTCAAGTATAGGGCTTCAAGAACCCTAAAAGTCTCTTGTGCTTCTTGTAAAGACAAGAAAGTGTTGAGAGAGAACTTGAAAAAATAACTTGATTTATTTATTCAAGTTAAATGACTTGAGTGAGATGCTTATAAGCCCCTTTTAAAGGACTACTTGGACGACTTACTTTTCCATTATAAGACTTGTTTTATCAAGTGATTAATGTACTATTTTCCCCTTTTCATTTGGGCCTTAAGGGGTTCCAAATTGATGGGTCTTTGCTGCCTATTTTTCTCTTTTCTCTTAGTTAGTTTGAGCCTAAATTATCAAGGAAATTGTGATGTCTTCGGGATCTTTTTATATCCTTCTTGGGATAACAATATATTCTATTTATGATGCTAAAACATGAGATAAAGTTACACCCTTAACATAGACTTTATTCAAAATTGGACTTGGATAGATTTGACGTCGGGACTCATCTCTGTCTACCTAGGAAATTTAAGTTGAGCAAGTAAGTGACTCACCTGCTAGCTTTCTAAGTCTTACAAGCACCTCAATTGTCTCACTTTGTTTAGGGCCTTGATCTCCTCAATTTGACATAAAACTTATATACAATTGACCCTCTTAAGCGTTAGACGTACATGTCGCCCTCTAATATGAGATTCAAGCACTTTTAAAAATGGGTGCTAATTTGACCAAACCATATCATGTTTCATTTGCATAGAACTAGTACATATAAATTGTGAGATGTTACATCCTCCCCCCCCCTTAGAAATATTCATCCTCAAAAGTTAGCACAATTGGATAGCTTAACCAAGTTTAAACCTTTACTTAAACAAACTTTTCGCAACACACTATGTATTCGTACCTATTAGTGTCCTAACTCTACATGTTGCTCTTCCTCTTTAGCTTCAAATAAGTAAGGGTATTATGATTTCATCACATTCTCAACCTCCCATGTTATCTCTTCTGCTTGTTGGTTTCTCCAGAGTACTTTTACTGAAGCTATTTCTTTATTCCTTAACTTCTTAACTTGACAATCTAGAATAGCAATCGGTACCTCTTCATAGGTGAGATCTTCTGTAGCCTGCATATCTTCAATAGTAGTGATACGGGATGGGTCACCTATGCATTTTTGAAGCATTGAGATATGAAAAACTGGATGAACCATTGAAAGCTCTTGGGGTAGCTCTAACTCATATGCAACCTGCCAAACTTATTAATAATTTTACATGGCCCTATGTAACATGATCAGTTTTCCTTTCTTACCAAATCTCATAATCCCTTTCATTGGAGATACATTTAAGAATATCCAATTCCCTATTAAAAATTCTAGTCCTCTCCTTCTAGCATTAGTATATGATTTATGATGACTTTAGCTGTTTCTAGCTGCCCTTGTATTACCCTAACTATTTTTATGGCTTGTTGTACTAGATTTGGCCAAGAAAGGTGGTTTCACCCATTTTAAACCATCCAATTACTGATCTATATTTCCTTTCATAAAAAGCTTCATAAGGTGCCATCTTGATACTCAAGTGGTAGCTATTATTATAGGCAAATTCGATAAGTGGCAAATGGTCCATCCAACTATCTTTAAAATGTAATGCACAAGCTCACAACATATCTTCAAGTGGTTGAATAGTGTGCTCAGCTTGATCGTCTGTCTGAGGGTGGAATGTTGTACTGTAATTCACTTTTGTCCCTAAACACCTTTGGAAAGACTTTCAAAACTTTGCAGTGAATTGAGCCCCCTGATCAGATATAATAGAGATTGGTACCCCATGTAACCTGACTATATCTTTGAGGTACAGCTTAGCATACTCTTCATTTGTATAATCACTCTTAACTATCAAGAAGTGTGCTGACTTTGTGAGTCTATCAACTATTAACCATATGGAGTTAAACTTCTGAAATGAGTGAGGAAACCCAGTAACAAAATCCATATTAATCATATCCCACTTTCATGTTGGAAGCTCTATACATTGCATATAACCTCCAGATTTTTGGTGCTCCACTTTGACTTGTTGGCAATTTGGAGATTGAGGTACAAATTCTGCAAGGTCCTTTTTCATGCCTCCCTACCAAAACATGCACTTAAGGTCATGATACATCTTAATTGATCTTTGATGGATGGAATATCGAGAATGATAGGATTATTCCATTATCCTCTTTCTTAATCCATTAATATCAGACACACAGAATCTATTTTGGCAATATAATACTCTATTTTTTGTAAGTTCAAAGCCTTTAATCGTACCCTGACTTACCTTTTTCTTAAGCTATCGTAGAACAGGATCCTCAAACTATTTATATTTAACCTCCATTACCAATGAAGACTCTGCAGTATTACGAACAATAACCCCTTCCTTTTGGATTTCAAGAAGGCGAACTCCCAAACAATTCTAGTCGCTGTAGATCCTTAGCCACTCCTTGAATTACCATGGCTTGGTCCCCAATATTCATGATTGCCTTATGAGTTAGAGCATTGTCTACCATATTTGCCTTCCCCATATGGTATAATATATCAACATCGTAATCCTTTATTAGCTTTGGCTATCTCTGTTATCTTAAATTTAGGTCTTTCTGCTTAAAAATGTACTACTAACTCTTATGATCAGTATATATGTTAACGTGAACCCCACATAAATAGTGGAGCCATATTTTTAGAGAAAACACAACTGTTGCTAGCTCAAGATCATGTGTTGGATAGGTTTTCTCATGTAGTCATAGTTGTCTAGAGGCATAAGCAATTACCCTACCATGCTGTGTCAGTGTACACCCTAAGCCAAGGCCTGAAATATCACAATACACTGCATTCCTCTCGGTGCCTTCTGAAAGTATTAGCACAGGTATAGAAGTTAGCTTATTTTTCAGCTCTTGGAAGCTCCTTTCACATGCATCATTCTATTGGAACTTAGTTGCCATATATGTTAACTTTGTTAGAGGTGTAGAAATAGAAGAAAATCCTTCAACAAACCTTCTGTAATAACCTACCAAACCTAAGAAACTTTGAACTTTCGTGGGTGTTGTTGGTCTTGGCTAATCTTTCACAACCTCTATCTTTTGTGAATCAACTCTTATTACCTCATCGGACACAATATGACCCAAGAATGCCACCGATTTTAGCCAAAATTCACATTTAGAAAACTTGGCATACAACTATCGATTATGAAGAACTTGAAACACCTATCATAAGTGACTTGCATGGTCCTCTTCTGATCTTGAATATACCAAAATGTCCTCTACAAATACCATCACGAACACATCCAAAAATGGCTCCAATACCCTATTCAACAGATCCATAAAAATTATTGGTGCATTCGTTAGGCCAAATGACATAATAAGAAATTCAAAGTGACCATAGCGTTTTGTTAAAGCTGTTTTGGGTATATCTTTCTTCGTTACCCTCACTTGGTAATAACCTAATCTCAAATTGATTTTTGAAAAGCATTTGGCACCCTGTGATTGATCAAATAACTTATCAATCTTGGTGATGGGGTATTTGTTCTTAATTGTCCCCATATTTAATTGTCGATAATCAATACATATTCTCAAGGTGCCATCTTTTTTATGTACAAATAATGCTGGTGCACCCCAAGGGGACACACTAGGCCTTATAAAACCCCTCTCCAATAAGTCTTTTAACTGCTCTTTTAATTTACACAATTCTATCGAGGCCATTCTATACGGAGGGATGGAAATAGGTTGAGTTCCTGGAAGTAAGTCAACACCAAAATCTACTTCTCGTTCGGGAGATAAGCCTAAAAGTTCTTCAGGGAACACATCAACAAATTCATTCACCACTGGAACTGATTGAAGAGTTGGCAATTTTGCCTCCATATCCCTTGCTCTAACTAAATGATATATATACCCCTTAGATATCATCATTCATGCCTTAAAATAAGAAATAAGCTTAACCTTTGGAGCCCCAACATTGCCTTTCCATTCAAGAACTGCCTCATTTGGAAAATGAAAGTACACTCTCTTAGTTCGGTAATCCACTATGGCATAGCAAAATGCTAAATAATTCATACCGATTATAATATCAAATTCCACCATTTCTAGCTCAATAAGGTTAGCTAATGTGTCACGGTCACAAATAGTTGTTACACAGTCATAGTAAATCCTTCTAGCCATAATAGATTCACCGATTGGTGTAGATATTTTAAATGGTTTGTTCAATAATTTAGGTATTCTCTTAAGCTTCCCAGAAACTAGTGGAGTGATGTATAGTAGTGTAGAACTAGAGTGAATTAATGCCTCTTTGAACTCCCTCCAGGTAGTTGGAGGTGCATTTATATCCTTGGATTGCTTCCAAGCTTCATACCACAATATAGCCACACCCTTCAACCTATATGTTGCTAACTCAACAACTTCTATACCTCTCATATGCATAACATCTAAAATACATTGAATCTAGTCAACAAATTCTTAGGGATTTTCATTTGGATTTGACCCATTGAAGGATGGATGGTCCAAATTAAGGAAGTCACATATCTTCGTGCTAGTTGCCCTATTCACATCATCTACACCTATAACTGGGTCTTCCTTTCTTTGGACTTGGACAACAACTATACGAGTCAATAGCTAGACTACATTTCTCAGATCCTGCACTGTAGCATCAATTGGTGGTTCTGGGAGAATTTCACTACTTCCTGGTTCATCAGGATCTAGAGGAGTCGGAGATGTCTGTGATAGACACTAATCTTGAGCCTCATTTCATTTTCTCACCCGACTGGGTATACCAACAACCACTTCTACTTCCTACCCTTAACCTTTATTTTCCTAGTTTCTCGCATACTTGTTGTACAAAACAATTTAGAGGTCAGGCAAAATTCACCTATTACACTTGGCTCTATGGCACGATCTAAAGAATGAAAAGAAAGTGACAACTCCTAAATGCCATATAGCCTCCTGCTTATAAATGTGGTGTACAACGCATCAATAAGCAAGACTCTATGTAGACATGACTTTTTAGACTCAGTATGACCCGCTTTGATGCCACTTCTGTTATGCCCAAAGTCTCGTTAAGGAAGACTTGCGCCCTTTGCCGATAAGGCTCGCATGACCCAACCTGTGTCCACTCACTTTCTATACATATTATAAGGGATTTCTACATTCAACATGCTTTTAAGAAAGTAAACAGTAATAACAAGCCAAAGGGAAATGCATATGACTTGGCCATTGAGGCCATGTTGCTTGAAGTACGAGACTTGACCACACTTTAATTTACATTATCTACAAAGCCTCTAGATAAGGAAAAGTATCTGATAAGGGTTGAGACAGGCCCCACCTCAACTAACTATACAATATAAAAATATAAGCTCTAGAAATACAAAGCTTTGAAGCAACCTAGAGCTTCGTAACAATAGTTGGATATCTTGTACTCCTACTGGGGGAGATCTACTAGCACTTGTACCTATAGCATGAAATGCAGGTATGCCTTAGTGGATGTTAGTACGAGATAATATACTAAATATGTAAGGTAGAAAATATGATATATGAAGTAACAACTCAAATGAAACTATGCACTAGTGTAGGATAAGAGACCACCTTTAGTTATACTAGGGATCATGTATTTTATGTTCTTTTTATTATATTATCTTTACTGTATAATCTATGCACAACATGTAATACAAATGTCCAGCTGATCAATGGTAAATCTATATCGAGATCGGCTCTGGTTAGGCTTTTCCTTTCACCCCTTAGGCTATCCCCGTGATAGGATCGACCCTTTCTAAGTGATTTTTCCACCCCTCGGCTTACCACCCATCAATAACCAATATACTTTACCTTTCAATTACCTTTGAGATGATTATTTTAGTGGTCAAAATATTCGAATTGTAGGACTGTAGTTGTAGCATGTGACATGTAGATAATCATATAATACAATATGACAATGAAAAAAGTATGTTACACAAATAATGAAATGCATATGAGATGAAATAACTCGTGAACTTTATTTAGAAATAAGAACCCATGTAACTTGCTGTCCACGTCTGTATGCACATTTGAAGGTGACTATATATGGGAGCATATAAACATGTGAAAGAGTAGAGACATAGTTAATGATTGTGTTGGAGTTGGTAAATGCCTTTATGTGGCAAGGAGATATCGATGTTTCATGCTAAATAATACGAAATCAAGAAGCCATATATACCTCGCTGTACGACCTCGCTATTACCTCAAGATAATTTTTCCTTCCTCCAAAAATTTATCTATAATATAGTAGGTGATAAAACTAGAATTATCAGCCAATAGATATATCTTGGTAGCCCAATCTCACAAAAAAACAACACACGCAGCAAACGTATAATTATAACTCGAGCGTACTCTTTTAACCTTTCTTCCTCTAATCATATTTTTTAATACACATTGTCATATACATATCATGTACAGCCTATTTTAGTGCCATAATAGTCTTACCAAAGCCCAGCATAACACATAACAATTCTACACAACACACAAGTAGGCAATATAACATTACGTCATCTCGCTACATTTCGATGTCAACAATCCCAAATCTGATCTAACTTTAAACAAATAGTACCCACAATATATACACATAAAAATAATCCTAAAATAGTGCAAAAATAGTTCTAAAGTATATGGAGAATGTGAAACAACAATCTCCGATTATTAGACCACAAGTTACTAATAAGAGCACACTTACGATATCACACAACAACTCATTTTTGTGGACTGTAACAATGGTACAACATCCTTGTTATATCACTGTAAAACTAAACCTTGTTAACAACATAAAGCTTACTTCATAATCTATCCAACCAAGAAGATAAAAGTCTCTTAATCAATAAGAAAAGTGCACAACAATCCTTAGGATACATGCTGTCCAAAAATTTTATCATAAACATAACCAGCATAGTCTCTAGTTTTACATAAGAAAACTATACTAAAAATATAAGTATTCTTACTTACCTTTATCCTCAAGGTGTAGTACTTCTCCAAGAACCTTAAAAGTCTCTTGTATCTGCTTGTAAAGTCAAGAAAGAGTTGAGAGACAACTTGGAAAAACAATTTGATTTTCTTGTTCAAGTTAAATGACTTGAGTGAGATGCTTATAAGCCCCTTTTAAAGGAGCACTTAGACGAATTACTTTTCCATTGTAAGCCTTGTTTTATTAAGTGATTAATGTACCATTTTGCCACTTTTAGTTGGGCATTAAGGGGCTCCAAATTGATGTGCCTTTGCTGCCTATTTTTTCCCTTTCTCTTAGTTAGTTTGGCCCTAAATTATCAAAGAAATTGTGATATCTTTGGGCACTTTTTATATCATTCTTGGGATGAAAATATAGTCCATTTATGATAAACATTGGCTAAAGTTACACCTTTAACACAGACTCTATTCATAATTGGACTTGGACAGATTCAATATTGGGCCTTGTCTCCTTCTACCTAGCAAATTTAAGCTAAGCAAGTAGGTGACTCACCTACTAGCTTCTTAAGTCCTACAAGCACCTCAATTCTCTTACTTTTTTTAGGGCCTTGATCTCCTCAATTTGACATAAAACTTATATATGCTCGACCCTCTTAAGCATTAGACGTACATATCGCCCTCTAATATGAGATTCTAGCACTTTTAAAAATAGGCACTTATTTGACCTAACCATATCATTTTTCATTTGCATAGAACTAGTACATGTAAGATGTGGCTGTTACAAATATCTCTTGATATTGTGAATAAGTTTTCTTTGTTTCCATTCAAAAGAACTGCACCCTTCTACTTGAGGTGCAAGATATTATTATGTTTATGAGTTTAGGCAAGAAGTCAAAATAGACAAAGGTTTTCCAAGTGAAAGACCCTTCGAGCTTGTCGAAGGCCTTTTCTAGGTCTATTTTGACTATCATATTTGTACATTTACCTTTCATCCTTTGGAAGTGCCTAATTGTTTCTTTGACAACTATAGCTTATCTATATTTTAAGAAGCTACTTTGGCATGGGACAATGATCTCGTTCATGAAAGGTTTAAGCCGTAAGGTGATGATTTTTTGTAATGATTTTATTGGTGGTGTTGCATAGGCTGATGGGCATATACTCAAGCTTTTGAGCTTTTTTTATCTTTGGTATCGGGCAAATGTATGTGTGATTTGATCCCTGTTAGAATTCTTTCGTTATCAAAAGATCTTTGGCATAGCTTTATTAGATATTTACTAACTATAGGCCAATACCTTTGAAAGAAGAAAGGATGTAGACTGTCTGGTCCTGGTTCCTTCCAATGCTGAAAGAAGTTAATAACATTTTGAATTTCATTTTGTATTGGTGTTAGGTATAGTAGAGATAGAACTAAGTTATTGCAAAACTTGATTTGGTATGGAAAAACCCCAGGTGTTGCCTCGTGCCTTGTTTGGAATAGGCCATCAAAATAAGAATATTACTGGATTTTTATGGCAACATGGTCATATATCCTAGAACCGCCATGGTCTTTAATAGCAATGATTTTATTTTCTCTGCAGCAGTTAGGTAGTTGTTTGGAAGAAACCTAGATTTATATTTAGAAATCCTCCTCTAGTTTTAATACGAAGTTGTATTCCTTGATGAGATCTGTTACTAGGTTTGATATGAAAGAGCTGGAACCATATGATGGTGATTTTTGCAGACCTTCTATTTGCTGGAGAAGGTGTTTTTTATATAAAAGATGTTACCAAAGGAGTATTTATTCCAAACAATGACCTGTTGCTTGAATGTGTGGATAGCTTCCAATATATTTTCCTGATTTTTCTAGTTGGAGGAGACTATATTTGGTAGGTCGGGTTATGTAGTCAATATGGATTCGAAACGGAATATATAGCCAACATGGATTCAAAATGGAATATTTTCCCCTTGTGTTTGGTTTTATTTTGGAATTGGGATATAAGAAGGGAGTAGTGGTTTGAGTGAGCATGTGGTAGGCAATGTACTTGGGCATCTAGAAAACTATGCAACCACGCTTAATTTGCCAAGAAGCAGTCTAGACGTTCAATGATTAGGGAAGATTTTTTTTATAATGTTTATTTAACTGATTGTATTTACTTTCCTTGAAACCTATGTTAATGAACACACAATAATTATTGATGTTTGAAAAGGCTTTGGCATGTAATTTATGCATGGATGAGCCCCCAAATTTATCTAAGGTACGGAGAAGTTCATTAAAGTTACCTCCTACTAACCATTCTCCTTGGTAACTATTTTTGATTTCCTTTAGGTTTTCCTATAATACTTTTTGTATGTTGTGATATGTACTTGCATAGATTACACTACAAAGACATGACTTATTTTAGCACATACCTTAACCAGTACATGAATCTCTTGATCAGTTGTGATACCCTCTCGTTCCAAAATGGTATCATCTTAGAAGACAACAAGGTCACTTGCATTTCCTCTACCAGTAACTTGGACCATATTGTTAAAAGGAAAATTTTCAAGTTGGGTTTGATGGCCTTGCATCTTTTTTTCTGTCAAAATGACTGATGGTGGCTTGTGCCAGTCTAAAATAGAGGTGAAATTTCATCTGAACTCCACTCTATTGTTATCTCTATAGTTCTATATTGCAATGTTCATTTGTTTGATCTGGGAAGGTGAAATTGCCATTGAGGCATGTTTTAGTGTCCTTATGGAATCACAGTGCTTAAGGTTAGGTTTATCACGACAACTAAATTTCCCTATCTCCAATGTTGATGAAGTCGTTATATCAAGAGAGCTTTTTAATAAGGTCAATGGATAGACTAAGATGCATCTTTTTATGAATCGTTCTTTGAAAAACATCACTTTTCCTTCCTTTAGGATCGTAATCTTTATTTTAGTCTCTCTTATTAACTCTAGAGTGTTTCTAGTTCTTAGGAGTCTACATTTTCCTCCTACTATAGAACTACTTGGAGAGGGGTAAATGATTCAAGGTACCTGGTTGTACTTGGGATGACGATACTAAATTATTGGGAACTGGTACTAGGTGTCCCTCGTCCTTGCTTAGATGGATTACTATGAAGATTTTGTGAGTATTCTCCTCTACATCCAGATAAAGATTCCATGGACTAAAGATTGATTCTGGTATATGTGTGGGATAAAGGATGGTTGGAAAGGAAGGGTTTCATGGTTGAATATCTAGTACAGTGGGTTAAACAAGGGTTTCCCCTGAGTAAGGAACTATAGAAAGGGAGGTGTGGGAATAGAAAGTCCAAGGGTGGTTTTAGGGTCATTGACAACTATAGCGGATTGTTGAACATCTCCATTGCCAATCTCATCCCCTCTAAGACTACTTGAGCAAGAAAGGTGTAAAACCTACCACTCAACTCAAAATGTTCATATGGTACATTTCTTGAATATTGTAAAATATATGAGTTATTTGGCAAATCTGACTTTGTATTCTGTTTAGTAGGCAAAATTGTGTAGGAAACGGGTTAGGTCAATCATATCGAAAAAAAATTTTTGATCGATTTTGGCCATAGCCAAAATTGGTGTGCAACCAATTCGCATCACGGACTTGTCCTCTAATAGTAGAAACATGATCAAAACTCATTCCTAGGCAAAAGTAGAGAAAAAATTGAATTTTGCACAAAATTACACTATTTGGGACCCAAGGTACATCGCCTACTTGTTCCCCTATAGTTCAATTTTTTTTCAAACTTTCTCCAAATTAAGTGAGGAAAATAGGGTCATAATGCAACACCCTTATAGATGAGATTCTTCAAACATACAGTCATTTTAGCCCTAATTCACTCTCTAGCACTCTCAGAATCCTCTCAAATCCTCATCGAAATTCCTTAATCAGTTCCAAGACTCTCAAGAGCTTCATTGAAGTTCAAGAATTCAGGTGAGTCCTTTAAGTCTCCTTCATTAATTCTAAGTTTTAAGATATGGGGTTCTTCCACCTATGGAGTCCCTAAAACTATTTTCATTAAATTCTTGATTTCAATGACTAATTTCTTATGGGTACTTCCTATTATTACTCCAATGCATGATTTATATTGGAAACTATCAATTATTAATTTGAATGTGCATGAAAGCTTAACAAGGGTTTATGTTATGATTGGTTTTATGATGCTAAAGTTATGTACACTATGATGCCATGATTTCATGATGAAAAATTTATGGAATTTAGTTGAATTTTATGATGCCCAAATTTGGGGGTTTTATTACAATGTTGGTGAGTTGATCTGAATGGTTCCCAAATGACTTTGTTTTACTCCTCTTATGTTCTATATTCTTTAATTTCATGATTTTAAGCTCATATACATATACCTATCATGTTTTGACTAAAGTTATGTGACAAGCTTTTTATGAAGATACAAGTTTTATGGCAAGATATACAAGTTATGAATGTTGTGGATGTTGAAGAGCTAATAAGCACGCTATGAGTTCATGATAACATTATGAAAGTTATGAATGATATGAATCTTTTTCGTTAATGCTATGAAACTTTGATTTTAATGAGATACTCTATGATGATATATTAAGCTATTATAAGACTATACATATTGTGACTATGATTTTGATTTGAGTATTCCTTGGAATTTTTGACCTAGCACCAAGAGGACTTTGGTAGATAACCATTGTCCCTTAAGTACATTGTCACCATAGGTTTATGATTTGCTACTGAATCCATATAGTTCTTGTTACATAATTCACAGAGAAGTGTAGGGTTCTTATAACGTACATGCTAATTGATGCCCGACAAGGGTGGTGTTCCCGTAAGGCTCTTATCATATATTAACCAAAAAGTGTGGTGTTATCATAAGGTGTTTGTGAAGCACCTTCCAAAATGGGAAGTTTTCGCAAGGTGAATGTTTGGTTTGCCCTAACAAAGTAGACCACTCATTGACTGGTGTAGAGTAAACATCGTGTAATGACCTTCCAAGCTCTTTCTATATTTCTATGATTATTCTATTAATTTTAGATTATATATAGTAACCTAGGTCTATTTACGACTTGTTGGGGATGTTGGGATAGTTATTGGGTGAATTGGTTGTGAATTTGTGGGTTTTTGAGTTAACGAGAAGTTATACCTGTAAAAATAAGATTTTTGATAAAGTCCTAGCAAACGAGATCGAACTGGAATTCTAAATGTTCCATCAGTTCCAAAATGGTCGAAGTAGGCTACGAGCATAGTTGGTCTGAGGTTGGATGGTCCCAGTATAAGTTCATATCAAAAATTTCAAAATAAATTCAACCACAAGATAAAAAGTGCTTTTCTTTAGAAACCTAGCTAAGTGTGCTCATAGTGAAAATTTGATAGCGTGTTCAGCTCCAGAACATTGAAAATATTCTAAAATGATCTTCCTCCATTGGATCCTACTTCCAGTTGCATTTTGACCCCCCCCCCCCCACCTCCCTCAAATCTTTTAGCTAAAATTAATCAGAAGGAAGTGGTACCCTTATTTTTCCTGTAGGATGCTCTGTTGAAAATTTGGAAAAAACCCACTGAATTCAGAATATTAAAATCCATGTTGTTGTATTATTTATTTGCATAAAATGGAATCAAATAGGCCGCGAGTGCCTCGAGAAAGGTTTTGAGATTGCTACTGATACTTGGGGGGACCATAATGTATTTCAAAAATTTTGTGATTATGCTTCATGCTGGGCCTTGCAACTCTTACTACGAAATATGTTACTCTTAAATCCTTGATAGACTAGAAATGAGGGTACAATCCTAGTAGGGAGACATATGGTATATCGTGTGGGATTCACCAGGTTGTTCATGCTAGAGATATGTCGACTGTAAAGGGTTGGGGATTATATGTCATACTATAGCCTGATTCTAGTGTACATATGATTCTACTTTGCTAGATTATGTGGGATGCGTGTGACATAATTATAATAAATGTCTATGTTTACTCTGGGTAATTGTAGTTAATTGGGTTGTGATATACTTGGCCTTAGTTGGACATAACTCTACATTAATTTGTGATAGATACACTCATGTATACTGTTGTTAGTCATTGTGCACTGGTTTTTCTTACCTAATGCTAGGGTTAATTATTATCGTCTGAGGGAGGTGATAATTATGCTTGGTTAGGTTGTACGATTCTTGGCTTAAGGCATGGTACAACTTTAGAGGTTTAGATTCAGATAGACTAGTTGAGCGATGACTAATGCTATGTTTTGAGCCCTAGATGATGTTACCTGTGTCTTGAGCTCTGGTGGCCACGTTCGAGTGTCCAAGACTTGGGTGATACTTCCTATGGTCTATAGTCTCTAGTGGCCATGATAGATGATGCCAAGCCATGGTATTGATTTCGAGGTCTGAGCAGTTGTCGATATTCTGGGTCGAGGACCCCATTGATTAGATTTCAGTTCTAAGACCCTGTTGACTAAGTTAGGGGGATTCTTTCTCTAGTGTGGAATTCTTCCTACAATTAGATGTATATATTAAGGTGTAAAGGTTGAATGTCATGGTCTGTCAGAGTACGGTACTTTGAGTCAGGGACCTGATTGATTACCCGTGGATCCTCACACCTATACACACCTTCATTGTTTGTGTGTGTACCCTTAGGGCTTAAAGGGCATTTAAGATTAGATATTAGAGCCTTACACGTACATATAGCTTGGCCCCTTGATCATATGATATTGAGAGTTGGTCTCCATATTGACTCTGTTAGGTTTTGTGGTGATTTTGTTAGTGAGATATATGTGGGTTTGCCTTCTAGGATTATATGGGCCTAATCGGTATAGAGGCAAAGATATTAAGGCGTTGCACCTGTGTACAACACTATGTCTCAGTCCAGTGACAGTTGCGGTATGGGCCTACCTGAATTTCATCAGTCGGTATCGCTACACACTACTTAGGTTGATTCAGTTGAGGTTCGATGATTCCCCAGACATGCTTACTCCTTGATTCAAGTTCTGATTTGTTAGACTTAATACTTTTCTTGATATTTGAACAATTTATCTTTATAGTATTTCACTCATTTAGCCGATGATACATACTGGGTACTTATTACCAGTACTCCTACTACATTTTCTGCATCTTCCTATGGTGCAGGTTCAGGTATTAGTCGCAATTGTAGAGTTGGGAGTTCGCGAGCATTCCAAGAGACATTGGTAAGCATTGGCAGCTGTAGACACTAAGCAGTCTCCTTTTTTTATGTCCGCCTTTTGTATCTAAACCTGGGCTTTGTATAGTATAGCGGCTTGTATTTGTTGGAGTACTCCTGATTATGTATATTATTTTTATATGTATATATGTGGGTGTGTTCTTGTATCTATTGTATCTCTACGCAATTGATTTTCAGGTTTTGCGTAGGTTGTGTAAGTTGTTCGGTTTTGTTTAGCTTATTTGTGACTACTATTTCAGGACAGGTACCCTAGGGTTAGGTAATTGGCTTGCATTTAGGTAGGATCTAATATGCGCCATCATGAAAATATTGGGTCATGACAAGTTGGTATCAGAGCTTAAGGTTCACTAGTCTCATCTGTACAGAGCTACCGTCTGGTAGAGTCTTGTGGATGGGTGTGTACATGTCTATGACTTATTTGTAGGAGGCTATAGGATGTTTAGGAAACTTCTTGTGTTATTTCTTCCTATCGTGAGATATTATAAATGGTCCTTCGATTTCTAAGAATTTGACTTTTCTTGTGTTTCGCAAACATGGCGCGTAGAGCATGAACTGATGGTCAGAGTAGGGTTGCATCGTCAGTCCTAGATAGGTAGCAGCCTCCAAAGCCTATAGAGCTGAGACTGCGTGCCCCAGCTTCCCCACAACTAGAGGCACCAGTTTCCCCAGTCATATTTATGATTATACCATAAGTAATGGTAGGCCTTGGGTCATTGATGGTTGCACTTAGGGGTAGTCAGTCAGGCCCAGTTTCTCCAGCATACGTTTTTGTCGAATATGCTCGATTTGAGGCGTAGTTGTATTGAGAGGCTCAAGGGGGCAGTGGCAAACGAGCATGGCATGAGAATGATGTTTGGGGATATCGATTTAGATTTAAAAGACCGAGGGGTAGATTACCATTAAAGGTTCAGGGAATTTAATTTTATATGAATAGTCAGAGTTCCAAAGCCTTGGGGTGAGGTGATACCTATCACCATAGGCGGTGCAATAGAGCTCAGGGTTGTTTTAGGTGAGAGGCACCAGACATTAGGTCGAAGACTGTCTAGAGGCCAGAGTATTAGATGCAGCTTCATAGGCCACCAGATCAACTCCATCACAGATAACAGAGGTAGGGCTAGGACCGATGTCACAAGGACGACCAGTGTGGGAACCATGAGGATCAGTAGAGTTGTTAGCAGGATTCTAGGGGTCTTGCCAAGGACGGTAGAGATAAAGACAAAAGGGATACCGAAGATGAGGTGCCATTAGGGATATGGTTATACAATGCTAGCACAAGTAGAGGATGAGGTTTCTGACAAAGCTACAACAGGTATGATTCTTCAGTGCCAACAACCAACTTTAGTATTATTTGATTTAGATTCCACTTTCTCACATGTGTCAGTGTGTTTTATCACTTACTTGATTATGAGTTCTAGGTTCTTCTATCTTTGGTCATGTGTTGACATAGTGTGTTTCTTTTATTAGTGGGGGATCACATATGATGGCTCTTTAGGAGTGTAATATTTGGGGAGATTTGAATTGTCGGATGGGCTCAGCCTTGATATTGTCCTGGAGGTGGATTGATTAGCTTCTTATGATGTTACGATAGGTGGATAAGCTTGAATTATCTTTTGGTATACTTGATATGTTTCTAGTAGTGTGGTAGGGGTTCAATGACTAGTGTTATGTTCTCCACTAAACCAGAGATTGTCCTGGCTTAGTGTTTGATATATGTGACTATGCTAGTGATACGATAATTGAGGCATGATGGGGAGCACGAGACCTGTGGTTGTGGGCCGTTAAACAAGTTTCGTAAGGATTACCAGTTTTGTTAGGGAGAGGAGGTAGATTGCACCCTAAGGAAGGTTAGATTAATAATGATTGAGATTTATGATGATAGACATTCCGAAGGTAAACCTAGATTTGTTATGGCCATTCTAAGTGGCGATTATAGTTTTTTGGTATGGAGTAAGATGCAAAGAAGTTTAATAGTGGGTCATATGTCGAGCATCTGCTGTCCTGGTGGTATTACCTACAGTTATTGCATCAGTAATTTGTTAGAGGGGGTAGGGTAATGCCCTTACTAGTAGTTACTCAGGTGAGTGTCATAGTTGCCGGGACTGGTTGACTAATCAAGAAGGGTAAAAAGGATTAAGGCCTATGTGTGAGTGTGAGCATCTTATCCATTGCTATCGTTAATTGGTTAGCCTGATTGAGATTGAGTGTCTCAGACTCTAGCCGAGTGTTAACCTCCATTGGGGCTCAGTCTTCATTGATTGATCAGATTTTAGCCCGTCAGTTGAGTATAAGCTGTTAGTGGGTCTCAGAGATGGAATTTTAGAGAGGGTTAGTGGTCAGGCTATAGTTGATTCAGACAAGGTCTGTAGGTGTGACAACTGGTGGTATGTTCCTAGAGTAGGGATTTGAAACAACTACTCCTGTGTAAGGCACATGACCTCCAATTTTTTTTATCCATCGCGATACGATGAGGGTGTACTAAGTTTTGAGATAACACTACTGGTATGATAATATGTAAAGAGAAATTACTAATTATATGTTTCATTGCCTTAGTTTCTAAAACGTAAAGGCTAAGCGCCAGCAACCAGGTAGGATACATCAGTGATTGCCCATTACTGAGTTGAAGTGGGAATATGTGACTATAGATTTTTTTGTAAGACTTCCTCATATTTAGATAGGTTATCATAGTATTTAGGTTATAGTGGATTTGTTGCCTAGGTCTACATATTTTCTTCTAGTTCGTTTTACCTTCAGTGTCAAGCGTTTAACTCATTTTTATATTCAGGAGATGGTTCGGATGCTTAGGGTGCCAGTATCTATTATGTTCGACCAAAGTTCATAGATCACCTCTAGCTTTTGGAGGGCTTTTCAGTAGGAATTAGATGCCCGGATTGATGTAAGCACCATCTTTCATCCCCAGATGGATAACTAGTCTAAGCATACTATATAAGTTTTGGAGGATATATTATGGGCTTGTGTGTTGGAGGATAAGGTCTATGGGACCAATTTTTGTCGTTAATCGAGTTTTCTTATAATAACATCAATCACACCAACATTCAGATAGCCCCATTTGAGGCATTATATGGCCAAAAATGTCATACTCTAGTCAGGTGCTTTGATCCTATAGAGCTGACCTCGTACATTATAGATTTATTACAAGGTGCCTTAGCCAGGGTCCAAGTTATTCAATATAGACTGAGGACAGCTCCGAGTTAGCACCCGAGTTATGGCGACTATAAATGTCGATTCTTGTAGTTTAAGGTTAGAGACAAAGTGTTCCTGAGATTATCACCCCTGGAAGGGGTTACATGGGTTGGTAGACAGGGTAACCTTAGCCACCGTTATATTGGGACCTTTCTAGATTCAGAAACTAATTGGGTTAGTTACATATGAGTTAGCCCTATCTTTAGCTTATTCTACTATACATCTTATTTTCCATGTATCGATGTTATGCCGGTATATTACATATAAGCCACATGTACTGCAGTACAATTTAGTTGAGTTATGTCACCGTCTGACATTTATTGAGGAGCCGGTAACCACCCTAGCCTGTGATACTAGACAGTTGTGCTCTGGGATGATATTGATGGTTAAGGTTCAATGGTATCACCATTTGGTCAAGGAGGCTACGTGGTAGCTAGAGACAAAGATATGGGAGCAGTACCCAAGCCTATTTGGGCCATCAGGTATACCTTGATTATTACTTTTATAAATGAAAGTCTTATTAGTGAAGGATGTATTAACTTCTATATTTCTATAGCTATTCCATTGATTTGAGCTAAGGTATGGTAACCTCGGGCTATTTATGATTTGTTGGGGATGTTGAGATAGATATTGAGTGAATTGGTTGTGAATTATATGGGTTTTTGAGTTAACAAGTTATAACTGTAAAAATAAAATTTCTGATAAAGTCCTAACAAACAACCTCAGAATGAGATCTGACGGTTTCATTAGTTTTTAAATAGTCGATTTAGGCTAGGAACGTGTTTGGTCCGAGGTTGGAAGGTCTCGGTATAAGTCTAAGTCAAAATTGCGAAATAAGTTCCACTGGAAGCTAAAAAGTGTTTTTTTGTAGTAACCTAGCTGAATGTGAGAAAAATGGAAATCTAATAATGTGGCCAACTCCGAAGCATCTAAAATAGACTAAAACTATCTTCTATCTATTGGCAGGTGCTTTCGATTATGTTATGACCCCTCAGTTCGTTTAGCTAAAATTAGTGGGAAAGAAGTGGGACCCTTATTTTTCTATAGAATGCTCTGTTGAAAATTTAGACTACACTGTTGGATCCGTAACATAAAAATACATATGGTTGAATAATTTATTTGCATAAAAATGGACATTCGATGTGCCGGGAATGACCTAGGAAGGATTTTGAGATTGTTGGTACAACTGCAACAAATTAACCTTTCGCATTCGCATAGGGATATCTGCATTCATAGAAGGCAAGGAGGAGCAAACTTCCACGTTTGTAGAGAAAGGGCAGCCATAAACTCTGTGTTTGCGGAGAATTATCTGATTCGCAGAGTGTAATAAGGCTGTGGCTCATACATAAATATTAGCACTTTGCGAGGAAAGAGGGAAAACTTCAACTGAACATAAAAATTGATCCATAACTTCAATTTTGAAGATTCAAAAGGTTGCTGACTCAGGTTTTTACAAGAAACACTGTGGATGTGTCAGATTCTAATTTTGGCATGTATTTCATGGTCAAAATGCTATTTTAGTTGGTTATGTTCTCGAAAATGTGTGAAAACCTTACAATATGATATCTCGTTCAATTTTTGGCAATATTAAGAAAATTTGTGTCTAGGTTTTTCTATTTTTTGAGCAGAACGCCATGGTATGTTTGGATTCTGATGAATTGGTTGTATTTTTTGTGAAATCTGGTCGAGAAAAAAATTGTAAGAAGTGTTTGCTTGTAAAGAATGTAACTTCGGTTTTTAGCCATTTCTCGGTCTTCTGGGGCTTGTTTTGCACTTAATATTTGGCTATAGATTCGAGGTGATGTGGGGATCATTTCTCATGATTTATTTGAGATTTACACGGGTCCTATTTTTCCCAATTTTAGGCATAGTTGGTACAATTTCGGCCTTTTTTGAGATCTTGCACTCGAATCAACAGCATTAACCCTGTGATTCATATTTTAATAGCAAAGTAGCGTATAAAGGTTATCAAGAAGGGAAACGCTTAAGCAAAATGACAAGGAAAAAGCAAGGAACCGCCTTCCAAGTAGGCTAGGCTTCTCTAAGCCTTAGACTAAGTTGAAATACTGGCGTACTTGAGCTGGAATGTATTAAAATGTGTTGTTTATGGGTTGAATTGTGGAATATCTGTTGTATATGGCTAATTATTATTGAGTATGTGGAATCTATGGCTGATTTTACAAATATTTGTAATATATGTTGACCTGACATGGTAACCATTATGATGAGAATTGCACGAGTTGTAGCTATTCTATTAGTTGGGTTCTAACACTATAAGACTATGAGACAGCCCGATAAGGGCTGGATTAGGCAGGGAATGTATGACAAGTATGTATATTGAGATTGATTCTTGACTTTATGTGTGTGTAGCCTGATTCTATTGAGATATACTGGCTTGTGAGGCTGACAAATGATTACAAGTTGCATTGTACAATGGTTTTATTATCTATATCTTATTCGAGGGACTTTGGTTGTTTAAGATATCTATGATATGCCTCTTGCTATCTATATTTGTTTTGAGTACTTGCGGCTACCTAAGTTGTGGTATCATTACTAGGTTAGATGTGATTTTGGGTTCTGCGACATATATGGTTTTATATACAACTATTGACCATCAGTGTATTTTTTATACATACTAATTATTGGGATAACCATATTATATTTCCAAAATGTTGTTATTGTATTTCTTATTGGGCCTTGTTACTCTTGATATGAAATATGTTACTACTGAACCATTGATAAGCAATAAAAGAGGGTACAACCCCTAGTACAGAGACATAGGCTATATTCTATCAGATTCATTGGGTTATCCATGCTGGAGATATGTCCACTATGAGAGGGTTGTTGATAATATGTCGTACGATAGCCTAATTTTGGTATAGATATGATTCTATTGGGCTAGATTATATGGGATTCTTGTGACATAATTGTAATCACCTATGTTTACTTTGGGTACTTATGGATAACTGGGTTGTGATATACTTGGCCTTAGTTGGGCATGAATATACATTGATCTGTGACAAATACACTCTTGTATACCATCGGAGTTACTGTTTATCATTTGGGGAGGGGATGATCATCCTTGGTTGGGTTGTGTGATTCTTATATTGATGCACGGTATGACTTTAGAGTTTCAGATTCGGATAGACTGGTTGAGTGGATGGCTATCTTTATGTTTCACGTCCTGGATGATGCTCCTCGTATCATGGTTTGTAATCTCTGTGGCCACGATCGATGATTCCAATCCATGAATGCTGATTTTGGGTTTGTGCACTTGCTGATATTTTAGGTCGAGGACCCTGTTAATTACATTTTGGGTTTGAGACCCTGTTGATTATGTTAGGGAAATTATTTCACCTATGAGGGATCCACCATACCAATATATATATATATTTAGGCTCAAGGGTCCAATATTACGGCCTGACATGATATGGTATTTCGAGTCGAGGGCCTAGTTGATTACTCATGGATCCATACCCATATACACACCCTGATTGTACGAGGGAGTATCCTCTAGGCTTATAGGGGCTCAGGGGTATTCAGGCTTAGATAGTAGGGCTTTACGGTACCTACAACTTGTCCCCTCGATCATGTGATATTAAGAGTTAGGTTCCACGGTGACTCTTTTGGACTCCATAGTGACTTTGTTAGTGAGATTGTGTGTGATGTACCTTCTAGGGTTATGGTGGCTGAGTTAGTGTACAAGCATAAATATTAGGGCCTTGTACCCATGTACAACACTATGTCTCAGTTCAGTGATAGTTGTAGTATGGGCCTACTTGAATTTCGTTCGCCGATATCATTGCATACCACTTGAGTTGGTTCAGTTATGGTTCAATGATTCCCGATATGCTTACTCCATTAATTCTCTAGACTTACTGCAATTCTCTCTATGTGATCCTTTTATCTTTACACTATTTTGCTTAGTCGGCCGATGATGCCTACTTAGTGCCTGTTACTAATACTGACCCCTACATTTTTGCATCTTCTTATGGTGCAGTCCTAAGTACTAGTTGTGGCCATAAAGTTGGGAGTTCATGTGCATTCCAAGAGATGTTAGTGAGCATCGACAGCTCTTGATAGTCTCCTTCTTTTCTAATGGCCATATTTTTTTATATCCAAACATAGGCCTTGCATAGTATAGTGGCTTATATTCATAGAAGTACTCCTAATTATGTATATTATTATTGTGTGTGATACATAGTTGTGTGCTTATGTTTATTGTAGCTCTGTGCAGTTGACTTTCAAGTTCTTGGTAGGTTTTGTGAGTTGTTCATTTATGTTTAGCATATTGGTGACTAGTGTTTCAGGACAGGTACCTTGGGATTGGGAAGTTGGATTGCCTGTATGTGGGATCTAATAGGCGTCATGATGACCGAAATTGGGGCATGATACATTGGAATTCCATGTAGCAACTCACATGATCTTATTTGCCGATTATTGTCCCTTCCATATATGTACAATATGTCATGTGATTTGACCATCTTCATGTATGTTTTGGCTAAGGCATTGATCATTCATGTCTTATTGAGCTTATATTCATTTAATATGATTATGCATCTTGTCTAATTATGGAGTATGTTCTTTTGTTGCATTATACCAACATGCTTAGTACATTCCAAATACTAATGCATACTTTTTTCCTACATGATCTAACCATGTAGGGATCAGAGCTCTTAGTCACCCACCTCCATATGGCTAGTTGGCTTGCTTGAAGATTGCTATTGTTGTGTCCTCTATTTTAGGGACAATAATCACTTTCTTTCATGCTCATGTTAAGACTGGTCTATTTTGAATATTTTTTTGAGGGTAAGACCAGGAGATGTCTTGGGCCCTATTCCACTCATGTTATTGGTGTTGTTGGATATTGTAAAGTGTTTGACTTTGAGATGCTCATGTATTTATGAAGACTTCCTTTAGTCCCTACCCCTTGTATATATATTACATGTTTATGGCATGTGATGAAGGTCCTAAGCAGCTATTTCCCCATAGCTTGAGTCCTACTTACCTTTCCCTTAGTCTTTGTTTGTTATTTGGTGGTGGAAATTCCTACTCCCTTTCTATCCCCATAGATTAAGTCCAAAGCCCCATTTCCCTTAGATTTAATTGCTTGATGTTACTTATGCTTCCACAACAAAGGATGTGCTTACTTATGCTTAGAGGCTTGTTTGGGGTTCCTTTTGGTTCCCCATTAGCCATGTCACACCTAGGCCCTAGGCTTGGGTTGTGAAAAGGTTGGTATCAAAGTACTAGGTTTGTAAATGGTCCTTAGAAATCTAACACACTGCGTTGATTAAAGTCTTATTCATGGTTGTGAACGGCGCCACAACTATGAATAGGAGGCTTTGAGGCATTTAGGAAATGATTCACTTCTTCATAGTCTATGTAGTGATTTAGAACTAATTTAAGATTTCCTTCCTCTATTGGTTTCCTTTGTGCTATTCTATCATGCCACCAAGAAGAAAGGTATAAAGATCTCCTACTCCCATGGGTGATCCGGCAACTCCAACCTTATAAGCTCCCTATAAAGATATTCGGACTACTCATGCCGAGTATCGGATTGTTATTACCTTATCGGCAAGGGTTGTATTCAATCAATTTAACCAAGGGACCCAATCTCCTCATGCTTCTACTCTGACCTAAAGGGTGCAAGACTTCACTAGAATGAACCCTCCAAATTTCATGGATCTAAAGTGGAGGAAAATCCCCAAGAATTTTTTGATGAAATATACAAAGTTCTTGCTATTATAGAGGTAAGGTCGGAGGAAAAGGTAGAACTTAAGACTTATAAACTCAATTTCTTGGACAAAATTGTTTTGCTCATTAGAAGATAGGGAGGGCAAAAGATGATCCTATTCCATGTGAAGAATTCAAAGTCATTTTCCTCAATTGCTTCTTTCTATTGAACTAATGGAGGCAAAGATGATGGAGTTTATGAATCTCAAACAAGGCTCCATGAGTATGAGAGAGTACTCCCTAATATTCAACAAGCTCTCAAAGTATTCTCTTCACCTGGTTGCCAACTCTAGGGTAAGGATGAACAAGTTTGTGTCAGGAATATCTAACTTAGTTAATGTAGAATGTCACACCATTATGCTTGTTGGGGATATGTATGTGTCTCGGCTCATGACATACATCGAGCAACTTGAAGGGGAAAATCATAAAAAGAAAAAGAGTGGGGAGTCCCAAAGGGCTCATTATAATAGTGGATTTCAAGGTGCTAGAGGTGGTCATTTTCAAGACGGCCACAAATTTCAAGGCCAAAGATCAACAAATGCTCCAATCCAAAGGTTCCCCAAAGATAGGGTACCCAACACTAAATCTCTAGGTGGTAATGATGGACAAATAATTCTTAAGTTTAGAAGGTGTAGTAAGAACCACGGTGGTAGATGCTATAGAGATGTGGGTGCTTGCTTCGAGTGTGACAAAATGGGCCACAAGATTGCAGATTGTCCAAATGATTTGAATAGGGGTGGAGATGTTCATCTTTAAGGATAAGGTTAACCATGGTGGTAAAATTATAGATGGTGGACAATAAAGGGGTGCTCCACATCACAAACGCTTCTACACTCTTCTGGGGAGGCAAGGAGAAGATGAGACGCCTGACGTTGTTATTAGTATATTAAAGGCTTATAATTAAGATATGTATGCTTTATTGGATCTCATAGTTACTTTATCCTTCATTACCCTATTTGTTGCTAATTGCTTGATGTGTGTCCTCAATTGTTGATGAAGCCTTTGAGGTGTCTACAAAGAGTCTATAGAGGTTGTCCAATGTCCATATTACATAAAGCCTTGCCTTGTGAATTTTTTATCTTGACATGGTAAAATTTTGACATTATTCTTGGGATGGATTGGTTACATGCATATCATGCTTCTATTAATTGTAGAAACTGCAAAATTAGGTTCCAATTTCCTAGTGAACCCATCCTTAAATGGGGAGTTCATGATTCAATGGTTAAGGGTAGGATCATCTCTTGTCTTAAGGCCCAAGAATTGATTTCTAAGGGTTGCAGTGGTTTGGGATGTTTAGTCTAAAGTTCCTCCTATTGAGTCAATTTTGATGGTCAATGAGTTTCTTGATGTCTTTCCCGATGACTCCCCGATATTCTTCTCGTAAGGGAAATAGATATTTCTATAGACTTTCTCCCCGATACTAAACACATTTCCACCTCTTTACCAAATGGCCTTGGTGGAATTGAAAGAGTTGATGGACCAATTGAAAGACTTATTGGAGAAGGGATTTATTAGGCCTAGCAAGTCACCTTGAAGTGCATTGGTGTTGTTTGTAAGAAAGAAAGATGATTCACTTAGGATGTGCATCGACTACCAGCAACTCAACAAGGTCACCATAACAATTAAGCATCATGTATCAAGGATAGAAGACTAATTTGACCAATTACAAGGGGCTATTAATTTTTCCAAGATTGATCTTTGATCCGGATACCATCAAATGAGGGTAAGAGAATGTGATATTTCTAAAAAAGCTTTCTGGACTAGATATGGGCATTTTGAATTTGTGCTGATGTCATTTGGCCTAACCAATAGACTGACTTAATCCGTAACTTAATATGTTTGGTATGGTACTCATTAATGGTCTTTTGATTTACTCCCAGAGTAAGAAAGAGCATGTGAAACATTTAATGGCAGTGTTCCTAACCTTGAGGGATGAGACGTTGTTTGCTAAGTTTGATAAATGTGAATTTTGGTGGAAAGAAGTTGCATTTCTAGGGCATGTGATGTCAGATGAAGGGATTAAAGTGGATCCTAAAAAAATGGAAGTGGTGAGAAAATGACCTAGCCCTTGACTCCAATGGATATTAGGAGTTTCTTGGGCTTAGTAGAGCACCACCGGAGATTTGTTGAAGGTTTCTCTTGTATTACTTGTCCTTTGACAAAATTTACACAAAAGAAGGCAAAATGTAATTTGACCAATGAATATGAACATAACTTTCAAAGTTTAAAGGACAAGCATACATCCACTCCTATGTTAGCATTACCAGAAGGACTAGAAGGGTTTGTTGTTTATTGTGATTCTTCAAAGATTGGTTTTGGGTGTGTATTGATGCAATGTGGCAAGGTCATTGCCTATTCTTCTTGGCAAGTAAAAGTGCATGAGCATGATTATCCTATCCATGATCTTGAAGTAACGGTCGTGGTATTTGCTTTGAATATATGGCGTCATTATTCGTATGGGGTTCATATAGATGTTATCACTTACCACAAGAGTCTTCAATATGTGTTACCCATAGAGATCTAATTGATGGAGAGAAGGTGGCTAGTACTCCTTAAACATTATGTTATGAGTGTGCATTATCATTTGAGCAAGGCTAATATTCTGGTCGATTTTCTAAGTAGGACGTCTATGGAGTGCATGGCTCATATTAATAGTGGTAAGAGGGAGTTTGAAAAGAAAGTCCATCAATTGGCTAGATTGGGGGTTAGGTTGAATGAAGCTGAAAACAAAGGTATGTTGGTTGTAGATGGCTCCAAATCTTCTCTGATTAAAGAGGTGAAATCCAATCAAGATCTTGACCCCATTTTGTTAGAATTGATAGCATTTTTGAAAGAGGGCAAGGTGTAGGTTTTCTCCCAAGGGAGAGGTACTGTCCTTAGATATCATGGTAGATTGTGTTTCTCTAGTGTTGATGGGTTAAGGGACTTGATTTTGAAAGAGACACATAATTCATCCTATTCCATTCAACCCAGCTCTACAAAGATGTATAGGGATTTCAGGGAAGTATGTTGGTTGGGTGGTATGAAAAGAGATATTGCCAAGTTTGTAGCTGGCTGTCATAATTGCCAAGTCAAAGTCGAACATCAAAAATTAGGTGGATAGCCCAAGATATTGAGATTCCTACTTGGAAGTGGGAAGAGATCAACATGAATTTTGTGATTTGGTTGGCTAAAACTAAAAAACATTTTGATTTCATATAGGTTATTATAGATAAGATGAAACAATTGGCTCACTTCCTACTGTTTCAAATGACTTATGGTACCAAACACTATCCTAGGTTGTACATCGATGAGTTGATTAGACTGCATGGGGTTCCATCTTCTATTATTTCAGATCGTGGTTCTCAATTTACTTCACACTTTTGGAGATCCTTTGAAAGAGACCTTGGTACTAAAGTCAGGCTTAGAATGACCTTCCACCCACAAATAGATAGTCAAGCCAAAATGACCATTCAAACTCTTGAGGATATGCTTAGGGCTTATGTTTTGGAATTTAAAGGTGGTTGCGATGAGCACCTTTCACCTATTGAGTTTTCTTAAAAGAATAGCTATCAATCTAGCATTGAAATGGCTCCTTATGAAGCTCTATATGGTAGACATTGTAGATCAGTGATTGGGTGGTTTGAAATAAGGGAAATGGCTTTGATAGGTCTAGATTTGGTTATGAACGCTTTGGAGAATGTGGGATTGATAAGAGAGAAATTGAATATGGCTTATAGTAGGAAAAAATCCTACTCCGATGTGAGGTGAAGGGATCTTGAGTTTGGTGTTGATGATTGGTGTTTTTGAAAGTCTCACCCATGAAGGATGTAGTACGGTTTGGCAAGAAGGAAAAGTTGATTCTAAGGTATGTGTGGGCTTATAAAATATTGAGGAGAATTGTCAAGGTCGCTTATAAGTTAGAGTTGCCTATGTAGATTGGTATGATTCATCCGATCTTTCATGTGTCTATGTTGAAGAAGTGTGTAGTTGATCCAAACTCTATTGTGCCTTTTGAAGCTATAGGTGTTATCGATGAAAACTTGACTTATGATGAAGTTTCAGTAAAAATATTGGATAGGCAAGTGAAGAGATTGAGAAATAAAGATGTAGCATCCATAAAGTCCTTTGGAGGAACCAACAAGTTGAAAGTGCTACTTAGGAAGCCGAAGCGGACATAAAGAAGCGTTAGTTTTATCTCTTCCACTCTAGTCAAGGTTAAGGTAATAAGTTAACTCCTATCTATGGAGTCAAGGAATATATTTCAGTTCTTATGTCCTTTAGCATGTTTTTACTGAATCTCCACTTACGACGGCTAAGGGATTTCACAAAATTTCGACAGAGTTCCCTTTGTTTTTCTGACTAACCCCACCTGCAAACAGCGAACCCAATAGCACCAGATATAGTCATAAGAACAGATATACAAACACATACGCGGGCCGACAAGGTCACCGCTGCGGCAG
>JAOTQJ010067818.1:0-13367 GCA_025642045.1 Solanum sejunctum | reverse complement strand
ATTTTGCTTTATTCCATCATACTCCAAGGCCAAAAAATAGTCAATCTTTGGCTCCATCCGAGATTGATGGAAAGGAAGCAAGTATTCTATACCTTGAATATAACTTATGGAGGTGAAAGTGGAGCAGGGGAAGCAACTATCAAATTCGGCGACATATCCTAGATCGCGGATCCGTCGAATGCAAATGGCGATTGCCACTTTGATAGCCAAATGTTATAGGATGCCCAAGCCTTAAGAGCTGTCAAGATTGTAATGGGGTTCCAATTCAGTGATCCACAGAATGAAGAATGCGATGGTCACTTTGACTGCCATTTTGTTGATTTTGGCCACTTTTGGGCTATTTTTATAATAAATCACCTAAGACTATAAATAGCTCATAGTTGCTCATTTCTAGGGAGACTATTTTTAATATATATGAACAATACTCCTTGTGTGAGATTGAGAGCTCAGTACAAGCTTTGGTTGAACCTTGTTTAGAAATGGGGGTTGCTTGGAAATCCAATTTCCTTGAGGTCTTAGTAAGAGATTTAGTACTTGATTTGGATTAATCAGTTGAGGTCTTTAGATTTAATATATCTTTAGGTTGCTTTTGATTTTCTTTCTTGTGTTAATCTATCTATCTTTACTTTTTCGTCTTTCAATTTTGCATTTTTTGTTTGTATTGCATCATTTGGTATCAGAGCAAGACTTAGATTCATTCTTACGATTCTAGTCTTCAGTTGTTACTATATAAAAAAAGAGTCAACAATATTTTGGAAAAATTCCGAAAATATTTTTGTTGATTTGAGTCATATTTGAAGTTTCTATTGTTAGATGTGTGTTCTTAAACATTAATAGAATCTTAGACTGAGATTTGGTGGTGTTTTGAGCTGAATTGAAGATTTCACCATTGTTAGTAAAGAAACTTGAAGAAGAAGAAGAAAGTGAGTCTTTGAATTTGAAGATGTTGGTTGTGAATTGAAGGTTAAAAGGTATTGGGATTTGTTGTCCATATTAAAGAGAACCTAATTCTCAAATTTTGTGAAATTCCAAGCCAAATATTTTTAGGGTTTTAATTTGGATCTTCATCTTGTTCATTGAGTTCATGAGGGACATTCAAAAAGTCAAGAAGAATAATCTTACAAAAAGGGTATTTGATCCAAAAAGTGCAAGATAAGAATGAATAATTATGTTGTTACAAGTGGAATTTACCAAAAGAGATAGTAATAGGTCAATAAAATACAAGGGGCCCATAAGAAGGTCCAATTTGGGGTCTTCAAGGCTGCAAAAGTGCAAAAAGGGCAGTGAAAGCCATACCCACAAGACCCATTCATTGATATGCAAAATTGTGCCTGAATCCACCTAACTCTGCTTGAGTTACTATAACTTTAAGTAGTCAAAATCAGACCATTCGACTATCTGCCAAAGTGGTTCGATGGTCAAATTGATAGTTCATGAGCTGAACTTCAATTTTGACTTTCGAAAGGCTGAATTCGAAGTTTCAACCCTCGACTAATTTAGGTTCTAAATTCTGAATATGTTTTCTTTTGATTCTTGTCCATTTCAAGATTCCTAAGCTAATTTTCAACATGTAATTGATCTACTTGTTGATTATTGGTTCTTCAATCTTCTTCTTAGTTAGTGCCATTTTCTTTTGTGCTTTTATTCATTTTTATTTCATTGTTATCTTCTTGATTCAAGTCTACTTACTTTAATCGAGTCATCCATTCTTCTTGAAACAAGAATCCACTCCGGAGAAGAGTAGAAATTGACACCATGTGAACCTCCTAGTATAAGCAATCTTCATCTCTAGACGAGCTAATTTGGGAAGCAATCAAAGATGTATAAATATGAGTGATTGTGAGGTTATTTCCCTAACCTGAAATTGTTTACTGATATTGTTGAGTGTTGCAATTGGGAATGAAACTCCACTACCCACCAGAGGAGTCACTTTGGATGCTATAATGGAAATTATTACTAATATGAGTCGGAGAATGGAAGACATAGAGGGTCATGTATCCACAAATAAATGTAGTGTGTCAACAATGGATGGTAGAATGATTAATGTAGAGGGAAACTTAACTCTACAAATATAACTCCACAAACTCCTATCGAGCTTCCACAAGTGGTTTTAATCATCTTGCTTCTCCTACTATGACTTCTTGAACCTTCAATCAAGTATTCAACCTAACACCCATGAATTACAACACCAATACCACAATACCATGCCACCAAAAAAACAAACTCCACAAGATGTTCCACCAAACCTATATCGACCTTATCAAGCACCACTAAACGAAAATCCAACCCTCCGAGGATGATATCAACTAATTCAAGAAGAGGAATTAGGGGATGAAGAGTACCATGAGGGATATGAAGGTGAAGGTGATGAGGCACCGTGTAATGATGTCCAAAGAAAGTGCCAAGAGGAAAAATAGGGTATAGATATTGAGGAGGTAGTCTACATGGAAGAAGACTTTATGTGAACCAACTACATGTCTTCGAAGAAGAGCAAGGTAACCAACAATTCAACTATCCAAGAGGTTCTCATAATATTGACCAAGGAGAAAATGGAGGTCGAGATGCAGGAATCAACACTATCAAAAGTAGTCTCCTAACATTCAAAGGAAAATATAATCCTGATGCTTATCTAGAATGGAAGTCACTTTGTAAGAGGATCTTTTAAGTCAATGATTTGATCGAGATCAAAAAGAGTTATTATGATATTGTTCAATTTGAAGGTTATGTAGTTGTATGGTGGAAAAACATGAAGATATACCATATTGTTCTACAAGGAAGACTACCAGCAACATTAAAACTCCCCAAAAATGTACTTCAAAATGCCCATAATTGTAATTTCTATATATCTCAAATTCATGCATGATATCGACAATCTGACTTCATAATCTCGATTAGGGGGTAAAATTGAATAGGAAATGGGTATGACTTGGATTTTAGAGGACCCACAGTGAAATATAATTTTCGCTAATTTTTGATTTTCAGAGAGCCTCCGTGCCCTAGCTGCAACGTGCTAGGGGTGCGGAGCAGTGTAATTTTCTCCTTCGCATTTGGTCTGCGTCACGGACTGGATGCAAACCAGTATAACATTTTCCTTAGTTTTGCTTATGCGTCCAAGGGTATTGCGGTCATAGCCCCAGTCCCACTAAAACATTAAATTACCCATACTTAGCCAATTTTCAACTTTACAACTCATAAAACCCTCGCAAAAACCCCTTTAAGAGTCTATTAGTTCTCTCATCCAAATCCAAGAAATTCAAGCTCAACATTGGGACTCAAAGAATCATTTCAAGCTCTAAGTCTACTTCAAGCTCACCTGTAAGAATTCTTGGTTTAAGGTATGTGAGTTTCATCAATTGGGTACCTTTCACCCATGGAGCCCAACCTTTCCTTTTTATAAAAATTGCATGTTTTCAAGTTGTATTACCTATGGGTATCTCTTATCATGGATTATGAATATACATTACGTTAGGGTTTTATGAAATTTTGATTGATTATGCATGACTATCTATTTCAAGCTTATATCATGAATTGGTTTTGTCCATTGAGACCATGCATGTTTTGAACTACGAAACTATGAATTATTATGAACTTTTGTGATGGATTTCAAGGTACCCTGCATGAGGGTTTTACTATATATTGGTGGGTTAATTTTCAATAAGTTTACTCATCTTATTTCACTCTTGAATTGATGATTTTGAACAAGAATCTTGAACCCACCATGTGTTTGATAAAATGATATGACAAGAATTCTCAAGTTATTGATGATCTATTACATGATTTACAAGTCAAGTGACTTCACGATGATTATGGGCCTTCAAGTATTTATTAAATTCATGAAAAGTATCTATGATGTTGCAAGTATCAAGTTAAGCCCTATTTCAAGATTTTTAACTCTTGTGAGACACTCATATTAAAGTAAGGGATCATGTATGATTATTATCGACTTTTATGTTCAAGTTAAACTTAATAATAGAGGTCGAGCATGTTTATGAGCTAATCAAGTCCTGTTATCATGTCTCTTACAAGTTATTCATGTTATGATGAAATTATGATTTTTATTTCAAGTTTTCTTAGAGATTTGACTTAGCACCGATTGAGACTTAAGATGGGGGCTCGACTCAATGGGTCCTTATATAAAGTCTTGGTCTCTAAACTATGTGCCACCATAGGATTATACATGATTTTTGTTATTGCTTTCTAGTGGATCTATCTAGTTGTATGACACCGTGTTGATGGGGTGACATGCCTTGGTCACCTTGATGAGGGGATGACATTCCTTGTCAAGATCTTCAACTCTAGCAAGCGGTGTCAATATCTTGATTTGCCGTCACTTCGTCAATCAAAGAAGATTTAGAACCATCAACAACCACTACAACACCATTTTCAACTTCATCCAACCTAACCCCCATTCTAGCCAACCGATGAACATCTCTAGCCACTTCTTTCCCACTATCATCAACATGAGCTAGACTACCCATAGACACCCTACTTAGAACATCAACCAGAACATTAGCTTTGCTGAGGTGATAATATACACTCATATCATGATCTTTAAGGAGCTCTAACCACCTTCTTTATGTCAAGTTAAGATCTTTTTGGGTGAACACATATTGGAGACTTTTGTGGTTAGTAAATACATCAACATGAATCCCATACAAATAATGACACTAAATTTTCAAAGTAAACACCACAACTGCCAACTCAAGATCATGGGTGGGATAATTCTCCTCATGCACTTTCAGTTGTCTAGAGGTATGTTATCGCCTTACCATTTTGCATCAACACAGACTCCAAACTAATTCTATAAGCATCACAATAAACCACAAAACCCTCTAACCCCTTCTAGTAATGCCAAAATAGGAGCGAAGCTAAGCTTATCTTTCAAGGTTTGAAAACTCTTTTCACACTCATTGGTCCACACAAATTTTGCCCTCTTTTGTGTGAATTTAGTCATGGGAGAAGCAATAGAGGATAAATCATTTACAAACCTCTGGTCATAACCCGTCAAACCTAAGAAACTTCTGATGTCCGATGGATTCAAAGGTCTAGACCAATTTCTAATCACCTCCGTCTTCTTAGGATACACCCTAATACCATCACCCGACACCATGTACACCAAAAATGCAACCCCTTTCAACTAAAACTAACTTTGAACATACAACATTCCTCCATCAAGATTTGCAACACCACCCTCAAGTGATCCACATGCTCCTCCTACTATTGGACTAAATCAAGATATCATTAATAAAAACCATCACAAACAAGTCAAGGTAGGGTTTAAAGACCCTATTCATAAGATCCATAAATATAGCCAGTGCATTAGTTAAGCCAACGAACATAACCACAAACTCAAAGTGCCTAAACCTTGTTCGGAAAGCTATCTTGGGAATATCACATTCCCTCAATTTCACTGGGTGATACTCGGACCGATGATCAATCTTAGAGAAGTAACTAGCCTTTTGATGTTGATCAAAAAGGTCATCAATCTTTCAGAGAGGGTACTTGGTCTTTATGGTGACTCTATTAAGTTGCCGGCAATCAATGCACATTCTAAGAGAACCATCTTTCTTCTTCACAAATAACATCGGTGCACCCCAAGGTGACTTGCTAGGCCTTATAAAACCCTTCTCTAACATATATAAAAATCTATTTCTCTTTTCGGGAGAACACCCAAAAGCTCATCGGGAAAGACATCAAGAAACTCATTAACCACCGAAACCGACTCAATAGGAAGGACTTTGGACTCAACATCCCTAAACTTCATAAGATAATAGAGACAACCCTTAGAAATCAACTTTGGGACTTTAAGACAAGAAAGAATCTACCCTTGACCACCACATCACAATTTTCCCACTCAAGGATAGGTTTATTAGGGAATCATAATAACCCTATGGGTTCTACAATCAATAGAAGCATAATATAGATGCAACCAATCCATCCCAAGAATGACCTCAAAATCCACCATATCCAACTCAACAAAATTACAAGGCAAGATTTTATGCAAAATGAACACGGAGCAATTTCTATAGACTCTTTTAGCAACAATGGACTTACCAATGGGGTTAGACATTTCATAAGATTTCACACAATAATTCGGGACTAACATGAAGCTTTTTGGCAAGACAAAGAGTAATAAAAGAAAGAGTGGCACCCGAGTCTACCAATGCACACATATGAAAATCAAAACCATTAACATACCTGTGAAGCACCATGCCAAGTCTAGTGACCCCTAGAGGGTTATGGTTGAGAATGTCGGCGATTATCCCAAAAATTCCTTGTAGCCCATGGATAATGCCTAAACTCATGATCCTTTGCGCCTCCCACAAATACACACTTGAACCGGCTAAACAATCTCCCAGATAGTACTTTCCACCCTTGTAGCATAGAGGAGAAGTTTGAACGTCAACACCTTTGCCTTTCCTTTAAGCATAGAATTGATTATGTCATGGGGAACTCCTTTGTTGGCATTCTTGAGCCTTTGATCAACATGACCATCTCTACCCTTTTTTCGAGCATTTGGATAATTGACTAGCTTGTGACCCTCTTCACCACAACCATAACAAGCATTAGTTTTCCTCAAGCATGGACCACCATACTTCCTCCCACACCTTTGAAACTTGGGGATAGTTCTCCTACCATTGCCACCTTCAATTTGGACCTTTATTCTCTCTTCCTTTGAGGCCACGGGAAATCTCTAATCTTATGCCAAACACCGCCACAGTTGAAATAACTCTCAACTTTTGCCAAACGCCTCCCTTGATATTTCTTGCCACACCCTTGGAAAGAGACAAAAGGGATCTTTTTTTTCTTGTACTTGGGAACCAGTAGACTAGTAGAAGATGAGGCACCACCAACTCGGGCCCTCTAAGCCTCACTCTCCTTCCTATTATCCCTTGAATTCTCAGGAGCACCCACTTGTTGATTGAGTTGAGTGGTTACGACTGTGGCCAATAGCCATATAAAATTAAGAACATCCATATTTGACATATGACCATTAGAAAGTTGACCCTCAAGTGTGAGGTGGTCACTGCCTTGCACACCATTCTGAGTAGCTTGAGACATTTTTTGAAATGTAATGGTTAAGAATCAGGAATAAGTCTTAAAGGACTTAACTTAATTCTATAGCATGACATAAATCAGGAAGAAGTGAAACATTTCCTAAAATGCCTCATAGCCTCCCATTCATAGTTGTGGCACATTTCACAGCTATGAATAAGACTCTAATTGATACAGTGTGTTTGATTTTGAGGACCATTAACAACCTAGTGCACTGATACCATGTTTGTCATGACCCAAGCCTAGGACCTAGGCATGACACGATGAATGGAAACTCGTAGGAACCTAAATAAGCCTCTTAGCATATCAATCACACATCCTTGGTCATAGAAGCAAAGTAAAAAATAGTAAGAGATAATAAAAGCAGAAAGAGGGACTAAGAGAAGTCTTTGATATCATAAAAGCATAAAGAGTCAAGCTTCTAGCGTAAATACATCATAGTATTCAAACAACACCTAAACTTAAAATGCAGTGGGGGCCAAGAAACTTTTTGGGCTCACCCTTATAATGTCAAATGTTCAACATAAAGAAGTCCAAGAGATAGCAAGAGAAAGTAAATAATGTCTCTGAACTTGCGGACACATCAAACTTATCTTTGAATAATCTCACTAGCCACATGGAGCATGATCAAGAGGAGCTCTGGTACTTACATGGTGATATCATGTAGGCATAAAGTATGTGTTAGTATGTTTGAATGTACTAAGTACAATGCAATAAGATATAAGCCAATATAGTCAAAATGCATAATCATAGTCAATAGATAGCATAGTATAAAAATGGAATGCATGATCAAAGTTTGAAGTAAAACTTGCTTATAAATCATTCAAATTGCATACAACATAATACATGTGTAGGAAGAGACCTCAAACGAAAAATAATAAGACCATGTGTGATACAACTTGGAACTTCGATGATTACCCCTCACCTGTAAAAAGGTGGTCTACTTGCCTAGACAAACCATACTTCACCTTATGGGAGCCCATCCCATTTCAGAGAAGTAATGTTCCTTACTAGAACCCATCCCATTTGAAAAAGGATTTCATGAGAAACTTTGCCTTACAGGGCCATTTCGAGAAGAATTTCAAGAGAGAGTGTACTAAATAGATCGACCAGTGTAGCAAGGGTATAACATAATTGTATGTTGGCACATAGCTTGAGGAAAGGAATATGAACCCATGAAGATGGTCCATGCCACATCCAACCCATTGATGCTAAGTGTAATTTCACGGAATACTTGAAAAATTATAACCTTAATAAGTTATAATAAACATGGTAACATGACATGAGTAGCTCTTAAGCATACTTGACCTCTAATGGCGAGCCTAATTTGAAACATGAGAATAGATCATAATCATACATGAACCCTTGCCTTAACATGAATGGCTCACAAGAGATAAATCTTGAAAATAGGGTTTAACTTCATACTTGCATAATCATAGATAATTTCATGAATTCATAACATACTTGATAGACCATATTCATCATGAAATCACCTGACTTGTAAAATATGTACATTTCTTTATAATTCTTAACTTGACATTTTATCAAACTCTTGGTGGGTGTGTAATGCTTGTTTAAAATCTTGCAATTCAAGAGTGTAATCACGTGAGAAAACTCAGTGCAAATCAATCCACCATCATATTGTAAAACCCTCATGTAAGATACCTTGAAATCCATTATCAAATCTCATAATAGATCATAGTTTCATAGCTCAAAACATACATAGTCTCTATATACAAAATCAACTCATAGTATAACCTTGAGATAGATATACATACATATTTAATCAAAATTTTATAAAACCCCAACATATTTCTTTCTTATAATCTATAATAAAAGATACTCAAAGATAATACAACTTGTAAACATGCAAATTTCATAAAATAGGAAGATTGGGCTCCATGGGTGAAAGGACCCAATGGATGAAACCCACATATCTAAATTCGAGGATTCCTTGATGTAGACATGAAGGAGACTTGAAGCTTTAATGGAGTTCTTGAGATCTGAAATTAAGCTTGAGAGACTAGAATTTGGATGAAATATTTGGTTAAGTCTTGGAGAGGGTTTTGAAAGAGTCTTGAGTGATATAGAGTTGAAAAATGGCTAAATATATGTGTTTTTATGCATAAGTAGGCATGGGGCTGTGACCCCAATGCCTTGGGCGAAATAGAAAAACAAGGAAAAAATTGTATTGGTCCACATCACTGGCGGGACGGGACCCATCGCGAAAGGGCAACCAACACTGATCCGCGCCCCTGGCGCGTTGCGGCCATGGCGCGGGTGGCTACTGGAATTTTAATTTTTCGCCAAAATTATTTTTCACTACATGTACTCTAAAATCGGGATTATACCCATTATCTACTCAATGTTTTACCTTGATTAAGATTATAAAGTCAGATTTTCAATATCACGCACAAATTTTGAGATATATGAAAATTACGATTATGAGCATTTTTTGAAGTATATATTTGGAGGTGTTTTTGGGGTATTTCACCAAGCCCATTAGAAGAGTAGATGATTAAGTACTTTTATATATGTTTCTTGAGACTTTCAACATCATTTTGAGGCTTTGAGAAAAGAAAAGGCTCATGCAAATTGGCTTGCTCGATTAAAGTTCTTTAGTTGAGGTAGCTTACAATTTACCTTGAGTTAGACTTTAATTAGTTATGTGTATGTATGGTAAATCTATAAAGTATGTTGATTTGTCTACGTACATAGTTAGAAATTAATAGTTGATGGTTTGACAATTCTCGTAAGTTATTGTAACATGTCTTTGATAACCTGTAATCATGATATGTACTTGTTATATTCGTTGTGTTTAATATTGCTCAGCTAGGAGATAATTAGACAGAAAACATATAAAGATATGTGGAGGTAATGAGTATATATATAAGGAAAAAACTAAACACCTTATAATTGAAGGAACTTTTCAAAAGTTTGCCTCTACATCATCAACTTTTAATTTTCGGTCATCCATAATCTAGTAGAAAATACAAAACACTTTGTTAGATACCTTAAAAGCCGAAAATATTTGTGAAGTGCTAAAGAAGGTATTCAAAAAAAAATAAAATTCTAGCTTCCTGATAATTTATATGTACATGTCAAGTAACATTTTAAGAACTCTATCAAAGTGCTAGAATACCTCAAAAAAGATGTTTGTCTATCGATCATATGCATTCTATAATAAGTTCAATTATTTACGGTCATGCATCTCAAATGATTCACTAAATTCATTGCATGTGTAGTGAAAAGTCTTAGCCTTAATCAAAATTTCTCTCTAAAAAAATTAAAGTTTTTAAAAAAATCAATTTCTCTTGTGTCTATCACAAATTGAATTAATTTTCACCCACAACAATAACAATTTGTCTTTTAATAGTCAAACCTAAGATAATCAATCTCCTCTATTTTGACCTAGATTTATCTGCTTCCTTAAAATTAAAAGAAATAAAAGAAAATGGTTAGACAAAGGGAGAAAAAACTGAAAATCCTAGATCGATAAAAAAGTTAAGACTGTGTTTCGATTGACTGTGATCATGAATTTCTCAAAATTCATTTGATTGGTGATAAAATTTTCCATCTTAAATTTAAATTTCGTTATAAACAAGTTAAGTATTTTAGGAAAAATAAATTTTAAAAGCATCTCAGCCTAAGGAAATTGTTCAAAGTAATTGTTTTTGATCTATCACAAGTTACACTTGTTCCCACAGTACCAATAATTATTTTCTTTTAAATTTGGCCAAATAAAAATGATGGATCTCCTCTCTTTTACCCTAGATATACTAGAACTTGCATCTATAAAATAGCAAGAAATAGATAATAAAGAGAAGAAAAAAAAATCAAGATCCTAGATATTTCAACAAAAGAAGATGAGATTAATCAAATGAGTAAGGCATAAGTATAAACCTCTACAAGATATAGTAATTACATTAAATACTCCCTACAAAATTCCTTCTGCATCTTTAAGTGCCATTAATTTGAATTGTAGGTTGACCAAATGAAGATGTGTTTAATTCACATGATAATGACATGGCAAGGAATATAATAAAAATTACATGTGGCTATTAGTTAGTATTCCCTCAATCCCATTTTAATTGAATTTATGAGATAATGTATACATATTAAGAAAAACAGTGAAAGAAAAAATTTAAATCATACTTTCCACTATTGCTTTTTGTGAAGTCATAAATATGCAGTGTAATTTATCTCATAGAAAATATAAAACTTTAATAAATGAAACAGTAAATATGGAGAAAATTTTAAATATTTATCTTGAACTTTGAACAATTCAACTATTTTGAACATTAAAAAAAACTTCAATAATTCAATTGATTTGAGACGAAGGGAGTATTACTTCGTAAAAGAAAGAAAGAAAAGAAAAATAGCTTTTAGTCATTAAGACAAAGAATAGAAAACCCTTGCCACTATTTTCAACTACCCTTTCCCTTTTTATCTCCTTCCTCATTGGATGCTTTGAACTTCAAGAAATAATGATTATTCCAGGTCTAGTACAACATAAGAGGCATATTTTATTTGGGGTTGGAAATTATAACTCATTCTTTCCTAAATTAATACACATTTTAACTTAATAGATATATCCTAAAATAAATTATTATTATTGTTATTTTTACTTTACGAATTTAGGACTAAAGTTGGCAATTATCTTAACTACATAAAATAAAGGCACAAATATCCCAACCTATAATCGATTTTTCAGCAACACACTCTATTTTTTTTATAAGAATTCTATTGCCCCTAATTATTTTATTCTATTTCTTGGACCTTATTTGATGACTCGATGACATGATGACACAATCTAAATTCAATTAAATTGTGATGATATAGACACGTTTATATGAGTCTCTCTCTCTCTCTTCTCTCTCTCTATCTCTGTTTGTGTATATTTATGCAACTACTACCTAGTGAAACACTTGAGCTTGATCTAATCCTTGTTGGATAACTATGATATTAGTGTAATGTCAGCCAAAAAATTAAGAAAATAAATAAGTATTTCGTGACTTAAAATAAGCCTTCAGTTAACAATGTCCTAGTCAACATCATCTAACCATGTTTGCAAGTTCTAAGAGTAATATATTTGTCTAGGACGAGCTCCGACCTACTCCACATTTGCATAAACCAAAATACTATAAACCTCTAGATCTAACAACTCCTGAAGAAATAGAGCTGACCATTCTACTGAAACTTGGCTACATTATTGAGGAGATGTCACGACTCAACCCATTGGGTCGTGCGGGCGACTATTCTAACACTTAGATAGGAGAAACTTTCAATTTTCAACCAACTAAATCATGTAGAAAATAAATAATCATAGAATAATTCAGAAGAATTCATATTAAGGAAAATTTAAAATTTTGAAAAAGACATCTAACACCCTAAGGATTCTAAGAATACAGCCTATACAAGATATAAAATAAAATAAAAATCTAAACAGGTGTAAGAGCTTCTAAGAATATAGATAAAATAAAATAATAATACAGCCTATACAATAAGAAAGGAAGAATAGAAGTTGTTGGAGATTATCTTCTCCTTCAGCTAAAAAATATCACCAATCTTGCAATCAAACTATAGCAACAAGATATAACAAGAGTAGTATCAATACAACTAACATATACTGGTAGGCATCGTTGGTCAATCCAAAGCCCATCTCATAATGTAAATATAAATACTCAAATAGAGCATGCAATAAGAAAGTACACAACCCAAATCTTGTATCCACATTCTACTATTATCCTTATGATCTTAACCCTTTAAATTTTGGTGCCAACTCTAATACAAAGTCAAGCACTAACCCTTCTAATAATTATAAATAAAATCTTAAAACCCTAAAGTCAGTAAGTTAGGTACTAATCACTCTACTATTTTTAGTTTATTCATCATTGTTAATATCTGGTCTAGAGCATTTATAAATGTTAGACTCCATAATTAATTCAGTCGAAGTAAATTGTTCAATTGGAAAAGTTATGATGAACATGGCGTAATTTAAATTAAGTAAGTTCGCTGTGCTTAATTATAATTGGAGCGTATATTTTAAGTTGGAGTCAGTAGTCCTCAATTGGATTAAAATAGAAAAGTTTTGGTACCTAATTGAACAATGGACTAACTAGGAGCCCTTAGGGTGCAAATTTTAATAAGTGGTCTCTCTATATATCCCCCTTTCGTTCAAAACATGAAGAAACATTTTGCTCTTTGTCTTGTAAGCTTGAAGAAGGGTCTTATAGAAGGAGAGGAAGAAGGAAAGGAAGACTTGCAACAATTGAGGTGAGTTTCTAATTCAAATTGTTTTTCTTATGCCT
>JAOTQJ010067787.1:0-13372 GCA_025642045.1 Solanum sejunctum | reverse complement strand
TATATAATAAACTAATTAGTTTACAAGAAATATAGTCATATTTTATTTACATAACAAAATAGTCAAAATCATTAGAAATATATATACAGTGACTATGCAATATACCTTGTCAAAAAAATATATATAAAATATATAATATAAATTACTTATATATGAGTTACACACTAGATAGATGTTATACTACCTTTACCGCCTCCCCCACTCATTCCTAACAAAATTAATTTTATTTTAATTTTTTTAAAAATAAAAATTGTACCCTATTCAATCTAACCGGGCTCCTAATTTATTTATTATTTTTTTGTATATTTTTTCTCATTTTGTGTAGATATGTGCATATATTTATTGAAAAATGTTTTTTTTCTTGCAAACCAATACAACAGAAATAAAAATTTTATTTAAAAAAAGTATTGGGGCATATATTGTTACACCCAGTAAAATTACCAAAATAGTCTTCGATGAGAGATGCTTGCATAGCGCATCGTTCCAAACTTTTTCGGCAAATTCGAGGCTGAAAATGCGATTAGCATGAAAAATTATATGAGAAAATGGTCTTGCTTGAAATTTAGAGCAATTGTATCGAAAGATAATTTTTGGGGGTAAAAATGCAATTCCATAGGAGTGCGCGACAGATCCGCCTCCCAGACTTATCACGGATTTTCATTTAATGGTGATTCAATATTTTCTACAGGATTAGAAAATCAATTTTAAAATTTTCGATGAAAATTGTACATAGAGGGAGCAAGTCCGCAACGTAGACTTGGTTCACCATATTACAAAATTTTTAATTTTTTTGAGGGGCATTCCAAATTTTTTTTCACCCCTCCTAAACTTAACCCATGACCTATACAGGGCATTTTTTTAACTTAAAAAGGGTTTTTAAACTTATTCCGAATCCCCTATTTATGTTAAAACAAGAACTAGGTTTAAGAAGAGGAGAAGGGAAGCAAGGGATTCGAACGATTGGAGTAGGAATCTACATAAGTTATCTTTCAAACTTCATCGCAGGTATGTAAGACTATTAAAGCGTTGGACTGAGTCCATCCATACTCCCTTTTGCTCGCATGATTCGAATTGCAGTGTAGGAATTGAGTAGTGAAATTCCATAATTCAGATCTTTGAGTTACTTTAAATTATGAATGAGTTGTCATGCAAATCTATAAACAAATTGATTAGTTCCATAATTCAGGTCTACATGAATTTTGAGCCTTTGTTTATTGTTAACATTATAAACTTTATTTTGTAACATTTTATGTAATTCTTGTTGCATTGACTACATTGAGATCATGATTGTAAATGTAATGTATGACTTGAATAACTTGAGCATGACTGAGCATGAGAAGTATGAATGCTTGTCTATATGTATATGTACTGAGAGTCTTATATGTCTTTGTAATAAGCATGATTCATTGAAGTCTAAATGACCGTTTGAATTAGAGTCTTGAATGATTTGACGAGTCTTAATAGTATGCATGATTTATGGTCCCGATTTGATTGAGCTAAATGGGAGTTTTGATAACCATATTGGTACGGCAGCAGTAAGAGACAATGGGAAGACACAAAGCCCAACGACATCCATAGATAATTTTTGGTTTCTCATTATGTTCTTACAAACGAACAACATATTATGCAGATGGTCATATGGATCCTCAGATGGTAACCCCAAAAGAACCCTTTATGTTGTTGCATCTTCAACAACCTGCTTGATATGATGAACTTGCTATTCGGAGGCAATAGAGACAAGACAGTGGCTCCTATGACATCCTTCACAGTTGGATATAGTTATTCCATGCACCAACCCAATATCTTTGCATTGTCAAATGGTTCACCCCTTGAGGTCGAGGTGTGTTTTGTTCATTCAAGAATGAATTCTGACACAGATTTTGCTCTTGCCTTTGGAGCAAGTCTACTGCGTCTTCTACGATATTAACAACGTTGTTTTGAGCTATTTTTTGAGACTTCTTTGTAGTTCAGTCTCGTATGGTGTCAAGGAACTGTCTCGACTATGTGTGCTAGACATACACTAGACCTGTATGTTGTAAAAGAATAAAAATAACTGAAAATGCATAAAATACAAAAATAAGGATTAATCTCAAATTGCTTCAACTAAACTAATCTAAAATCAGTAATCCCTGGCAATGACGCCAAAATTTAATCACATCCAAATTACATCAATTGAAACGTAAGTGGGCACTTCCAAATATAGAACCTAACTCCGATTAGTGTCGATTCCACGAGGAATATGATCTAGACATAGAATAATCAAAGAACTTTCGAGTTATTAATCATCTTATTTCAAAAGGGGGAGCTTATAAGTAAATAAAAGAATAACTAAAACATATGCTAATGGCAAAATATTTGCAGATATTACAAAACTAGTGAGAGAATATAACTAGGGTATTGTATTCCCCACGAATTCATAATGCAATATGACCTCATAATTATAACATTTTCTAGTGTGTAACATGTAGAACTGATAAATTATGTTCACCTAATTAAATCCTAGGATCGATAAATAGATGAATTTCACTTGACAACTTGGGCCGTCTATGACCCATCTCATCCTACACACTTAGTTTTCTTGATTCTCTAAACTTTATCTACAAACATCAACTACAGTCCATAGAACTCATCTTTAGAAAGAGTTCTAGGAATGCAAAATTTCACTAAGTGTGGAGGGAACCTCCGAGTCCAACCTACGATTTATAGGAACTTCTATGGGCTATCGAATCCCTCGTCGTTATTGGACAATGCCTTTTTCTCAAGCTTCTTTAGGAATTTTTCAAGGGTCAATATTGGGATTCTTTTGGGGTTGTTATAACAAACTATCTATGCTTTCATACTTTCTACTCAGTGCATCAACTATCATTGTCTAGATGATATAAAATAGTCACATAGTAATCTATAAGTAATATTCTCCATCTTTGTTGTCTCAAATTCAAATCCCTCTAAATGAATATATTTTGAAGGTTGTAGCGATTAGTAAACACTTGAAATAACACAATTATATAGTAATGACTTTAAATGTTTAGAGAAAAAAAATCATAACTTCTAGTTCTAAGTCATGAGAAGATAGTTTCTCTCATGAATCTTTAACTGTCTAATGGCCTATGCAGTGACTTGCTTATTTTGTATAAAAATGGTACCCATACAAAAATGTGAAACATCACAATAACTATAAAATCTTTATCTTTCACAAGCAGAACTAGAATAGTTGTTGTGGTAAGCAAAGTTGAACTTTTGAAAGATTTATTCACATTGATTGGACCGCTAAAATAGAATCGCTTTTTTAAGTCAAATGAGTTAACTAAAAAGTAATAGAAGTAAACTTTTTTATGAACTGACGATAAAATTTGCTAACACAAAGCTATGAATTTCTGATACCAAAGTGGACTGGCGCAATTCTTATTGCGGATCAATCATAACCCTTTTTTTAGAAACCACATGCCCCAAAGCCAAAATTCTTGTTTAGAAATTTAGTATATAACTTTTTTTTATCAGCAAGCCCAACACCAATTCTATGATGATTCTCATGCTCCTTCTTACTCTTGGAGTACAGCAAAATGTTATTGATAAACACAATCACAAATGAGTTCATATACAGATTAATGACACAATTCATCAAGCTCATGAAAGTTGTGTGAGAATTGGTGAGCCCAAATTAAAGTCATAACTAGAAATTCCAAATGCTCATGTCTTCTTCAAAAGGTTTTCGTGGTAATATCCTTAATTCTAATTTTTAACTAATGACATTTGAACCTCAAGTCAATCTTATAGAAATTTGACACATGTAGCTGGTCAAACAAAACAAATCATCTATGTAGAAAAGGAAATATCTTTTTGAATAATAACCTTGTTCAATAAGGAAATCAAGTCTAAATATGATTGAGTTTTATGATCAATTCTAATAATGGGCTTCAGAATAATAAGACAAGAGGATTTCATTCATCATCTCTCCTATATAAAACACCATATTGATGCATTGTATTGGATTCTATTCACGCATATCAAGATCTATTCTTAGAAAATACTATTTCATCCATCTCATTTTATATGAGTAAGTTTGATTTGATATTGAGTCTAAGAGAATAAAAGACTTTTGAAATTTATGATCTTAAATAAATGATAAATATTTTATATGACTATAGATTATTTTTATTAAAAATAAAATTAATATTTTATAATTAAATTATTACTAAATATAAAAATATATGGAGGAGCTAAAAAGGCAACTATTTTTTGGATTAAAAATCAAAAGGGCAATAAATTTGTTTTCACATCAAAACAGTAAAGGCGTAGCAGGTATTATTACCTTTTTAATCTAACGTTCGTCTACTGGGCCTTTCCTTTTCTGCTGTAGTAATATAAATATATAATCAATATAAATACTACTACCATTTTAGTTGCACAATATTAATTTACAGCCTTTTTTAAAGATTAAAAAGAAATTGATTTTTTTTTCTTCCTTTGACTATTTTTTTTAATTGATAAAGCGAAATAACAATTTAAGTCAACACTATTAAAAATCAAGCAAAACAATAGAAATTATTGTAAGAACAATATAAATGATAGCTATAATTATTTTTTCAAAATTTAACACAGTTAATTATTTTTCTCTTATATTTTTTATACTATATTAAAAAAATATGAACACTCTTAGAAATATTATTTGAACATTTTTTTTATCATAAGAAAATTTTATTTTAGACAAAATCATCTTTTCACTATTTTTCTTCAATTATTATACTTTTATTGATAATATTTTAATTATCATACTATTATTTTATTAAAAATGAATAAATTTTTTAAGTTTAAATTTTTTTAAAACCAAAAAATCACCCTTCTTTTTAATAGGGTTTATATACCTTAATCTAGTGGTTGCAAAATTAACTCATTAAAATCATATTTTGCGTAATTTATTTATTTTTGGATAGATTAATGACTAACTTATTTTTGGGTTCTGATCCATTGGAACGAATTTATTTGAGTTCATCAAAATAATTTGGATTGATCAATCTCAAATTAATTTATGAGAAATTTATATCAAAACACATTTTATTTGATAAGTAATATATAGTCATAATATAAAATAAATAATTTAAATTAAATACTAAAAAATTATAAAAAAAATAAATAGAACTTACTAAGTATTAAACGAATCCAGTTCTAATCCACTTTTTAGTCCAGTTCAATCCAACTAATTTTTAAGGAGATCAATAATATATTCCTTAATTAAGTCAACCCCAATTAACCCTTCCAAATTTAATTAAATCCATCCATTTTTGTCACCTTTATTCATATAAATAACTATATATTACCTAGTTTTTTTTTTTAAAAAAAAACAAAATAGATAATAATCAATGATAGAGGAAAATTTTGCTTTCAATGATGTATTGGAATACGTGCAATTATGACGGAGTAAGAACCTGTTGCATTTTTTGTGGGAGAAAATGTGGATATTACCATCTAGGAATCGTAAAATTAACGCCAAGCAAAGTGTATTTTGCTTTTTGCTTTATAAAGTGTATAACTGGGAAAAAGTGTATTTTGGAAAGAAGCCAGAAAAAAAGTGTATTTTGTTTTTTTTTACTTTAAAAAAAGCCAGTATTGTATATTTGAAGGTGCAACAGCGGCTGACAGGTAATGCAGTAAAAAAAAACAAATTCTGACATGTAAAGTCCTTTTGGCTTCGAACTCGAAATATATCATTTTTTTAAAAATGACTAAACCTGGAATCATGTGAATTAATTTTTAAATAATGCAAGGACTAGGGCTTCATTACATGTTAGAAAATCTGAATTGGTTCTTGAATTGAAGTAGTCGCTCAAGTGTCAAGTAGTAGACTTATTGTAAAGTGTCTTTTTGCTCTCATTCAGTTGCATTATTTCAACTTGCTAGAAAATTAGTTCCTCTTATTTAATGACTTGACAGCTAGATTATTGGAATAAGTTTCGTCATCTAACAAAGTTCAATGGACAAATACTGGTGTCCAAGAAGAGTTTTATGCAAGCAGGCTAGCTCTTTCAAGTGAAAATCTATAATTCCCGTGATATTGATAGTGTACAATTTCTCCTTATTTCTTCTCATCAACTTGCTACTCAGTCAAAAATTAGAGTTCAATGACTCAATGGTCACTTAAGTTATAGTACCTCTAATCCATAATAATTAAATATTTTAGTCTTCATTTAATGTTCAAAATAGGTAATTGTTGAATATTGAAAATTATTGAAAGTTTTTTTTTTCCTTTTTTGCTCTTCATTTATATTTTCAAGGTTTTCCAAAGAGTTAAATATTCAAATTTATAATTTTATTTTGAATTATTTTTCCTTTGAAGAATAATTTAAAAATAACAAAAAGACAAAAATGTAAAATGGTGTTCAATCTATGTCCTAAACTTTTTTTCTTAATGAATATGCATTATCTCTTTAATTGAGTTAATATGGACTAGAGGAAGTAATGATTGGCCAATAAAGTTACTCAACTTTGTTTTGTCTTTCAAAGGATGTTCAAATTTAGCTAGTTAGCTTTCGTGATCATTCAACTTTGTGTCGAGTTAGCTTTATGATCATTTTAGCTAGAAATATAATTTTTGATATCTATTTAATGAAGTGGCAATTATAAACTCTTAAGAAAATATATTAAAAATACTAAAGTCATTAGTTAGATTTATTTAGGGCCAAACTTATCATGAAATCGATCCCATTCTTAATCTAACCTGTTTAAAATAAATTGACCGTATAAAAGATGTCCTTAGCAACATTCAACTAGAAAAACAATGATTAAATTATCGGAATGTTAGACATTGAATAAATATTATATTTATTTTAAATTAAATAAGTATAAATTATACTTTAAAACTCAATAAACCCCCCAAAAATTAATTTTATAAATTTTAAATCGTAAATTCTTCTCTTTGTGTAGAGCATGCGTACACCCTTTATCGAATTCACGTCAAACAATCTCTCACTTAAACTACCAATATCTAGTACTATCTTACATTAGATTAAGAAATATGTAATCTTTATTTGCACATAAAAACCTCACATTTATTAACCATAACAAATTAATACTCATTCACTTCCTTAATCATAGTACAACAACAACAACATACTCAGTGTAATCCCACAAGTGGGGTCTGGGAAGGTTAACTTATACTTAAATTGATAGAAATATTGTTATCCCTTTTGTATTCAAAGAACAACAGAAATAGTAAACTAAGAAAATTAAAATAAAATTATAAACCAATTTGAGTTCACAGAATATATTGTGTGTCCTTAAGAAATTTAATCCTCTCACTTTACCTGAGGTTATGGATTATTTTCTCTCAGGATAAAACATATTAACTATTATAGACGCAGTGGTACCTCAAACTTCTATAATTTCGACAAACTCAAAAGTCAGTAACAGATCACACGCAGACTCAACTTTTCAGATTGATCACGTCCAAACTACACCTCCTAATTAAGGTTTAAGTGGTCGTTCAAATATAGAATCTAACAATAGTTAGGGTCGATCCCACGAGGAATAAGTTCTAGACTTGGAATAATTAAAAGAAATTAAAATGAATTAATCGACTTGCTTCCCAAAGAGGGGGGGGGGATGATATAAAAGCAGTAATTAAACCTAAACTAATAGCAAATATTCAAAAACAAAGTAGTACTCTCAAGTCTCAAGTTCTAGACATTCAACTGCTCTCCCCCTCTAAAAAAAACCTAAAAATCTATTTATAATAAAAGGAAATCAAATTCTAAACGAAATAGGAAAATTAGAACCGAGAACCTTGACGAACATAATTAAGGGCCATAGATGGAATCACAGCCCGTGACTGATCTTCATAGATTGCACTCCTCAAAATCTATCTTTAGTATACGAATCCTTTCTATGGACCGTCTTTTGACTTACAACTCAAAAGGTTTCTTGTGATATCTTTTCAACAATTCTTCAAAATCTCTGATCCTTAAGGCACGAATAAATGGACGAGCCATCAAACATTTTATGACCCATCTGGTAACACATGGTTCGAACTTTTGAAAATAGCCTTTCACTGGATCTGACTCACGAAACTCATCTACTGCTCATGGAATAAACCACGACTCATAGAAGGCGTCGTGAAACCTTAGAAACTTGCAATCTGCACAACTTAGCCCAAAAATATTCCAACTCCTATAATCTTGCAAAATCAACACAAAAACACATCAAACCTACCAACATCGCTTCGAGAATACACAAAATTCTATGTTTAAAGCATTAAAAGTGTCATATTTTGGCGGCACATCAACCCTATCAACTTAAAATTATTGCTTGTATTCAAGTGACAAACTTAATCTACACAAGCAATCCAATAGCGCATAGACTCCAATATCATGACATATATCATTTCTCAATCAATCACAAATACCCAGTTAAACTCATCAGTGCATATACAAGACAGTTATTGAACAAACTGACGCGAATTAACGTCTGGTAGTGTAACTCTGACAAGCAAGGCAACATATATAAGCAACAATCATCGAGATAGCCTAAAGTCAGCAATGTAATTCAAGTGTCCTCACAAAAAGAAGTCTAATATCTCACTCAGAATGGTATGTTTAAATTCAATACTCGAGACAAACAAAAACACTTGCGCTCACAATAGATATTTAAACACTATGTACAATATCATAGGCTTGCCTCTATACTCATGACAATAGCATTCAACTAGTTGACTTAGTATTACTATAGGACTTTCTTATCTTGTAACGTTGGCTCGGGGGGCTTTGCTATGACAATTTTGGCATGTAATGATTAATCGCCCTCGTTGATTCTTCCACATGCTCATTTGATTCTTTTTTGGTTGATATCAATTGTTTTATGAGTTATATCTTTGTCGGTCTACCACTAAAGTATTCGCTGACACTTTTTTCCTGACTATATGCATGAAGATATCCATTTTTTTTCTGTTCCAAGTACTTTTTCAAAGATTTCATTATTAGTTAAAGAAATTTCTCTATTTTCTTGTTGCTTCTTAAATTGATCCTACAACCAAAAAAATCTATCAAAGATATATGCAAACGTACTTTTAAAGAGATTAAAAGAAGAGCTAACATGTTGAACTTATAATGACATCTTGCTGAAAAACATCAATGTGTTTTCCTTTTTTTCTCTTTCAAGATTCCCTGAAAATTTCAACACGAGGAGTTTTTTCATCTTTTTTTGTATGAAAATTATAACCATGATCATCACTAAATTTAGATAATCAAATATGATTTTTCTAACTTTATTGTAAATATTTTATAATATTATCATTTCATGTTTAAGCCTTAACTTTTGGTTCCAATATATGGAAGCAAGGAACGTTGCGATCTATTTGTCTTGTTCTATAAATTTCTCTTCTAAACAAAAAAATTTTTTTTTTAAAGAAAGAATGATCTAGCATCAATTTCTATAATAGATAAAAAGAAAAGTAACTATAATAGATAATAATTTAAAAAATAACAAATTGGTTTTAATTTAAGTACCTGAAAGTCAGGATCACACCAAAGGTTTACCAAATATTTCCATTCATCCGCACTAACATGTTTAGGTTTATTCTGTAAGCGAAGTTGATAAATTGCTTTTCAATTGAAATACTTCTTTTTCAGTTTGTGCCTATAGTCTCTGTAGAGATCACTCATATGACCAATAATTGCAATTTTTCTCCCCTCAGTCACTTCAAAACTGATTTTTTCCTATAAAAAGGTATATTATTATAGTCAATGATCATAATTTTATAAAAACTTTAAATCCATATAAAATTTAAAAAGTATATATATTTTTCTTACCAAAATGATTCCCACATATGATCGATTTTGTCTTCCTCGATCTCTTTCCAATTATTTACTTTAAAGGACAATAACTTTCGCTTCTAACTATTTGACCCAAAAATCAGGTAAATTGGGTTACATTCTTACCAATAACTTGACAATCCTCATCAAATTCAACTGACAATTTTTTTCTTCCTGTAAGCTAATTATTTTATGCATTATGTAGGTCCTCTAACTTTTCTTTTCGCAACATTAGAACCTAAAATTAAGGATTACATAAATAACATCAAGTAAAAATATTTTAAAAACGAAATTAATAAAAATAAAACTTACCTGTTAAATTTGTTGATTCATGTTCTTCTATAGTTACTTAGTTGACTTTTTGTGATGCATTATCCCTAAGATCATATTCTCCGGGAGAGTTACTCATACCAATATCATAATTTTTTGATAGCGTATAAATTTCAATGAGCTTCTTCTTATGCATTTTATAACTAACAATCATGTCCTTAACGTCTGAATCATCACCACATTCACTAATCCATCATGATCATTAATAACTCTATCACCTCTTAAATAAAATAAATTTCTGTCACGACTCAGACCTAGGGCTTAGGAGTGACATTGTGTATGGGAATCCGAGAGTCCCCAAACAAGCCTCATAGTATCCATATTCACATCATCGATTCAGAAGCACAATTAATAGTAAACACATAAGTCTAAGGGACGAGAGAACATGACTCACGCTATGGGGATATCATTGGGAATGGGAGAACATGGATTCACAAAGCATGTAGCATATAAATACAAAAGGACGGGTAAGTATGACTCACACTATGGAGCAATTCGGGACATAGCATCTTTTAATTCATACAAACAATCATATTGTAAAGCTCGTAACCAAATCGATTAACAATAACCAATAGGTAACCAAAATCATGACATAATCTCCATTCATAACACCTAGCATATAATCGTAAGGGAGTTTACAAGATGTCTAACTGTAGTGACCCAGACATTGTACGACTTCTTCGGAGCTTGAAAATATTATATTTGGCAAAATTTGGATCAAGTGTCACCTCAAGGGAGACTACACGATCCGTGTGAGGTCACACAACTCATGTGACCTCTAGTTAAATGATACTTGGCCTTAATTTTGAGTGTGTGGCCTTGGTGTGGAGTTTCGGGCTAAGGTATATCACACTTGGACCCCCCACAGGCCGTGTGACACTTCACAGACCATGTGGAGGGTTGTGTGATAGCCTTGAGCTTAAAACATCTACGTTTGGAGTAACGTGTGGTCACACGACCATCTTTATAGGCCGTATGGCCAACTGTATAGCTTCCCAATTGAGAAAATTTCTAAGTATAGAATCACCGTCTCGTAACTTATCGTGAAATTTTTTCCAAGTATAGACCTATGGGCACCTACATGACTCGTGTAGCTGTACAGGGTGTGTGTGGCCCTTCCGTGTGGATGACTTTCCCTTAATATTTTTCTAAGTGTTGGTTATGATTCTGAACCTCCGTCAAGATAAAATTTTGTGTAAGTGTGGGTTCATGGGATAGTACACAAACGGTGTAGTGCCATACGACCCGTGAACCCTTCCTCAAAGTGATAACAATCAATCTTTCTACTCGTTTCATTAATGGGCTCTTCGTAAAATCAATTTATCCTAATGGTCTTTTGGGACTTCCTATACTATTTAAAGACTTCCTAATAACCTAAATCCTATTCGTAATATTCAAATTCACTCCTCAAATTTGAAAACACTCTCAAACTCCTCTCAAGAACTCTTGTGGATTCAAACTTGGGGGTCAAGGCAAACTCACTTCTTCTTCAAACTTCTCTTGGATTTTTTTCATTTTGGGAAGGTATATGGGTTTTGATTCTTAGTTCCTTGCAATCAAGGAGACCCAAACATTTTCAAGTAATTTTTTTAATGAATTCTTAGCTTACTTTAAATTGGAGTTTTAAATATTGTGATTTCTTAAATTCAAATAATGTATGATTTATGTTTATTTACTGATTTTAAATTGATTTTAACTATAATATGATGAATTACATGGAATTTATGAAACTATGAATATGTATGTCCCTTTCAAGGCTTGTTTGTTCATGAGTGATTATATGATGATTCTAAATATGGCCTTAACCATATTTTTACTTGAATTTCATATTATATTGTTGATTTTGGATTGAATCTCAATTACCCATGCTACCGTCACATCATTCATGACATATGCATTCATGAACATGGGATTTTTATGGAAATCATGAAGTGTGTTAAACTCAATTATGTTTTATGATATGATTTTGATAAGATATTAGATATGACAAGAATGTGATCACATATATGTCTATAATCATGGCTCTTTGAGCATTTTGGGTACTTGCACCATTCGATATATGTAAATTAATTATTCTTACGTATGAGTATTATGAATTATGAATTATGATTTGGCTTTTGAACATAAGTATGAATTATTATGAATAGGTGTTTGGTTTATGAGCCCAAATGTGCATTGAATGGACTTGAAGTAACTATTGCATCTTTTGTGACTATGTATATTATAAGTATTCTTGTAGAATGACGACTTAACACTGATGGATTTAGGATTCCCTCTCTTTCCTTAAACTATATGCCTAGTATAGACTCCTTTTCAAAATTGGGGTGCCCGTAAGGAAAGTTGCCTCCGAAATGGGGATGCCCATAAAGAGAAGAAAGGATATGATATATGTGAAAACCCTATCCAAAGTGAGAGGGTGCCCATAAGGAAGATTGCTTTATATGAAATGGGGGCTCCCATAAGGTAAAGTATGATTTACCTTTGGCAAGTAGACCACCTCTTTATCGATGAGGGAATTTCATCGAGATTCCAAGAATAGCTTTCTTGGTATTACTCATGCCGGTTGCGGTCACATCCCTATTATATATGAGTATTATGCATAACATGCATCATCTATTTCATGGCATATTGTATATTACTCTCCTTTGGATATATGATTCTTTTTATATTATGTGCCTTGTCATCTTACATTAGAATGTAGGTTTGGTAAGTCATATGTATTGCATCCCGCATACTTAATACATTCAAACATAAAAACACATACTTTTGCCTACATGATCACACCATATAGGGACCGAGGATTTTAATCATCCACTATACGATGCCTAGCTTGGATCTCAAGTTTGCTTGTTGTGGTGATTCTTATCTTCCAAGGACAGCCTACCATCCTTCTATCGATAGTGTTTTATCTATTTTCCTTACTTTGAGGATGAGCCCGAGACATGTCTTATCCCCTAGTCTATCTTATCTTAGAGGCATTGTTCGATATCTTCTAAACTCCTTTACGTATATATGCTAAGTGTCATGATGGGAGATTTTTTAATGGTTTGGTTACCTATTGGACATTTCTATGTGAATTGGTCATGTCTTATGGCTTCATTATGTGATAAGATGTGGAAGATTCTAAGTCCGGAACTGCCCCCATAACATGAGTCATACTTGCCTGCTCTTTAGTCTTTATGTGCTATATGTTATGTGCTATGTGACATCATGTTATACCCTTTCCCTATGACATCCCCATA
>JAOTQJ010067776.1:3135-13374 GCA_025642045.1 Solanum sejunctum | reverse complement strand
CACACAATCTACCCTAGTATCTCAACACTCCATCTCCCTCTTTGGAGAAGACCATCATCTTTTACTTATGAATCGCTTCTTTCAATTGGAATAAAACAAGGTCTTGGTCTTGCTTTTCCTTCACTTCTGACACTAATCATGAAGCAGATCCATTCTGAACATTGACGCTGCCTTCATTATTCTCCTCAAGTTGCATTCCCAGTTGAGCCAATCTATGAACTTCGTTAGACAATTCTCTCTTCCCTTCCTCCACATGGGTAGTGCTACCTATAGACAACCTGCTAAGAGTATCACCAACAATATTAGCCTTACTTGGTGGTAGAGGATGCTCATATCATAATCCTTGAGCAACTCCAACCATCTCCTCTATCGCAGGTTGATCTCCTTCTGACTGAATACGTCCCCATTCACTCCATACAAATAGTGAGGCCAAATCTTAAGTGCGAAAACCACTGCTACCAACTCGAGATCATGAGCTGATAAGGAAGATAAGCCCTCAACAAATCTACGGTAATAACATGCCAAACCCAGGAAGGTTCTTATTTTTGTCGGAGAAGCTGATCTAGGCCAGTTATTAGCCACTTCAATTTTCTGAGTATCTACCTGAATACCATATCCCTAAACAACATGGCTTAGGAAAGCCACGGACTTGAGCCAAAACTCATGCATTGAGATTTTCGCATACAATTCATAGTCCTTGAGCATTTGCAAAACCACTCTAAGATGATTAGCATGCTCCTCTTTATCCTTTGAATACACTAGAATATCATCAATAAACACGATCAGGAACATATCAAGATACGGTCTAAATACTCTATTCATCAAATCCATGAAAATCGCAAGTGTATTTGTCAACCCAAAGGACATAACTAAGAATTCAAAATGGCCATACCATGTCCTAAAAGCTATCTTTGGAATATCGCTTTCCCTCACCTTCAATTGATGGTAACCTGATTTGAGGTCTATCTTGGAGAAACAAGTAGCACCCTATCAAATGGATTATCTATCGTGGGAAGAGGATACATATTCTTTATCATAACCTTGTTCAGTTGCTGATAGTCTATGCACATTCTGAGAGATCTATATTTCTTATACACGAATAGGATAGAAGCACCCCAAGAAAGGCACTAAGCCTTATGAAACCTTTCTCTAGCAAGTCTTTTAATTATTTTTTCAATTCTTTCAACTCTGCAGGGGCTATTCTATAAGGTGGAAATGAAATTGGTTAGGTCTTAGAAAAATATCAATCCCAAAGTCAATCTCCCTATCAGTAGGGTGTCCAGGTAGATCATCAAGAAATACCTTAGGAAACTCATTCACAATCTGGACTGACTCAAGAGTAGGAGAATCAACATCATCGGACTTAACTCTCATGAGATGCTAAATACAACCTTTAGAGATCAACTTTATGGCTCTAAGATAAGAGATAAACTTGCCCTAAGGTGCAATAGAACTCCTTTTCCACTCTAGTATAGGCTCATTAGGAAATTGGAACTTAATAATATGGGTTCTAAATTCAACAAATGCATGACAAGCGTGAAGCCAAACTATGCCAAGTATCACATCAAAGCCAACCATCTCCAATTCTACTAAGTCAGCTAGGGTATCTCTATGATAAATGGACACCATACACCTGTAAACCTTATCAGCTAATATAGTCTCACCTGTAGGAGTGAAAACCGCAAAAGGTTCAAGCAAATGCTACGGGAGAATCTCAAACTTACTAGCCACAAAAGGGGTCACAAAAGACAAAGTGGCACCCGAGTCAAGAAATACATAACAATCAAAGGTAAGGACTAGAAGTATACTTGTAACAACATCTGGTGCAGCCTCCTGATCCTGTCGATTATCCATAGCATAAAGGTAGTTAGTCCCATCTCTTTTACCTACAGTAGTACCCCTCTAATGATTGCCGGCTAAAAGTGTTGTAGAGGACTGCGCTCTGTTGCTCCCTTCACCTATCTCCTCTTTAGTCACTCAAACTGGAAGAGACCAGTCTGTACACATGAATTGCAAACATTCTTACCCACAAAGCACTCACCCAGATGAAGCTTACCACATAAGTAATAAGGTAGCTTTCCCCTCACACCTTGGATCATGCTGGCTTGAGATTAGGTACCCTAAGCCCTGAAATTCTGGAATCCATGAGACTTCTAATCATACTTATTTGGTTGAAAGTGCGCACTTGCTACATAAGGTGCATGTTGAAATGATCTTTCCAGGAAGTAGGATATGTCAACCTTATTCTACCTTTGCTAGCTAGGCTCATGTCCTATTGATTTTGCCTTTTTGTTCATCTACTCCTCCCTATCTCTTCTTTTATCCTTCTCTGTCTGCTAGGCATACACCATAATCATGCACATGTCCATGTTGGGGATCAACAAGGCTGCCTTGCATTTTTTTAGCACATGCCTGCCCAAACCGGACACAAACTTCCTCATCCTGGACCTCATGTCTTGGACCATCTCCATAACGTACCTGGACAACTTAATAAACTTAAGGTTGTACTCCTTAACTATCATTCCTTATTGCTTAAAATTCACAAACTCATCCACCTTGCCTCTCTTAACTCTTGAGGAAAGAAATGGTCAAGAAGAGTGGCTTCAAACTTTTCCCATTCTGCAGGCTCTGTATCCTCACATCTATTATTATCCTATTGGTTGTACCAAGCATTAGCGACGTCTTTCAGTAGGGTAGGAAGCAAGCTCAACTCCCTCAATCTCAATAGCATGCATGGCTTTTAGGACCTTATATATTTCATTAATGAAATTCTATGTGTCCTCCTCAACCTTAGACCTCGTATACACTGGCAGGTTCATTCTCAAGAAGTCTATGAGTTAGGTTGTAGCTAAGGACTCCTGTGAGCTATAACTAGGAGCCTGAGGACCCCGACTATTACCTTGGGAGACCACCTACTGATTCAGCATGGTGATGGCTCCCTAAACTCTACCTCGGTATTAGGGCTAAGCAGGGAGTGCCTGTGGAACCTCAACAGTCTTGGCAGGCCGTACCCATCTTCTCATCTCTATCTGAATTAGGACCTTGAGTTGGGTGTTCTCAGCAGTTGCGGCTGAGGCATCTCTCTGAGCATCTGTTCTATTTGGCAGCATTTCTGCAATATGTATAACGAATGAATTAGAAGGTGATTCTTTACAAAGTTAAACTTTATCACATGAACTGAGATCATAGAATAAGGGTAACACTTCCTAATGTCCCATAGCCTCCTACTTATGAAGTGTGGTGGACAACACACCCATAATCAAGACTCTACTAGACACAGCTTCATAGAGTCCCTAGGACACTCGAACTTTGTTCTCTAATGCCAAGATTGTAACTCCCCTAGAGGGCACCCTAGACCATGGACTCAGAGACTATTGCTAGTCTCCAAGTGAACCACCTAGTCCTATCATACTAGTTCCATCAACAATTTAGTGGAATGTAACAAAAAGAAATATTACTGTCGGTGGGCTATAAGACTATCACAATCACTACCATATATAGACTAAGAAAAATGTAAACAACCTAGGTATAAAGAAAGAAAATGGGGAAAAGAAATATAGCAATCCTAAAAAGTGCCCGAAAATGTGCTTCAGAAGTGCTCAAAATCGTAATTTCTATGTATCACAAAATTCATGCGCGATATGGAAAATCTGGCTTCATATTCTTATTTAGGAGGTCAAATTGAGTGGAAATGAGTCTAACGTTGATCTAAGAGTAATCAATTAGGAATTTCAATTTTCTAAGAATGCAAATTACAGTGAGGTTTGCATGCCCCTGGCACGATGCGGCTAGGGCGCACAGATGAAGAAATGTTGTTTTCGTGACCTGAACCTGTGTATTATCTACCCAGTTAATTTTTGTGATGTCCAAGACTTTTGGGTCTTGGGCCTAAGTGTCCCCAAACATGAAATTGCTTATACGTAGCAATTTTTTCACCCTCATATCACTTTAAACATGTCCTAATACTCACTCAAACACTTAGCCAATATTTCATCTCCTAAATTCAAGTCTCAAAACTCATCCAGATTTAAGGATTTCCTCTCAAGCTTTAAGTCTCCCTCTCTAATCTTCATCAAGTTCATCTCTAAAGCTAAGGTATGTGGGTTTCTTTCATGGATTTCTTTCACTCATGATGTCCAAGCTTCCTGTTCTTAAAAATTGCATGATTTAAAGTTGATTTACTCATGGTTATTAATTCATTATGAAATTTACTACACATTTTATTGGGGTTTATAAAATTGTGACTGTTTTGCTACATTTTGGGCTATGAATCTAAGATCTATTGTGAGATTTAATGAAGGATTTTGATGTATATTGCTTGAGAGTGTTACCAAGTATCTATTGATAGTTTTACATTGAATTTTCTAGCATGATAACACTCTTGAATTGCATGATTTTGCACGAGCACTGCACCCTCTCTAAGTGTTTAATAAATGTTTCATTTTGGTTTCTTGAGAAATTGAAGGTCCAATGCATGTCTTACGAGTTGAATGACTAAGTGATGATGGAATGATGATGAAATGATTATGAAAAGGAATGTATATATATGATGATAAAAGAAGTGTATGTACATGATATTATCTCTATAGTGTTGGAGATGACCAAGCGTAGGTTGGGGGATTGTAGGCTCGAGTAACCTTGTTGAGGGATTGGTACCTCGATTGTCTAGCTCAGGGGGTGGTAGGCCCAGGTAACCTTATTGGGGGTTGGTACCCATCAACCTTGTTAGGGGTTTGCACCCATCAACCTTGTTGGGGAGTTTGTACTCCATTAACCTATTTGGGGGTTCGTACTCCATCAACCTCATGAAGGAGTTTGTACCTCATGACCTCTCCAAGAAGGTGGTATGCCTTAGATTGTACTAAGAATGGTCACTCCTTACACTTATTTTATGATTTATATAAGCATGATTTACTACGAGCATCTTCTATGCATATCATATTGTTATATGTACTCATTGCCTAAGCTTATGCAGTTCGATTATGTTACTATGACTTGTTGCATTGCATCCTACATACTTAGTATATTCAAATATACTAACATATACTTTATGTCTACATGATCTCACCATGTAGGAATCAGTGTATTGCTTGATCATCATCATCCTCCACATGGTAGTATGATTGTCTCTCAAGCTTATTGGTGAGTCCTTCCGGGGATGTTGCTTATGATCTCTTGCTATGGACTAAGACTATCTTTCCTTCATATATGTATTGAATGTGAGGGTGAGCTTGGTTGTTTGTCATGGCCCCCACTCTTATCTATGTAGTAGAGGTGTTGTTAGGCATGATATATATATATATGCTATAAGTTTTGACTCTCTTGTTTCTTGATGTTATGATATGGAAGTTTACCCTTATTCCCAATTCCCTTGTTTATTATAATCTCTCATTGTCATTTTAATTGCTTCCGTGACCAAGGATGTGTAATCATATGCTATGAGGCTTGTTTAAGGTTCCTTCGAATTTCCCATACACCAGTCATATCTAGGCCCGAGAATTGGGTCGTGACAAAGATGGTATCAGAGCAAAAGGTTGTTAGATCTTTGGAGTCCAACAGACCGCATTGATTAGAGTCTTATTCATAGTTGTGTTGTGTACCACAACTATAAGTAGGAGGCTATGAGACATTTAGGAAATGTTTCCATTCTTCATGTTCTAAGTCGTGTTATAGAGTTTAAGTAAGTTTTTCCCCTAATGATTGTCCTTTGCCATGCTAGGTCATACCTAACACAAGAGGAAGACGAGCCCACACACCCGAGGAGCAACCGGCCAATGGGTAGCTTAGGGATGCTCTCACCTTGCTTGCACAAGTTGTGGCTAATCAAGCCAATCAAGGGGCCCAAGCCCCTCATTCTCCTACACCGGCTTCTCGGGTGAGAGACTTCATAAGGATGAGTCCCACGGATTCCTGTGGGTCTAAGGTGGATAATGACCCTCAAGAGTTCATTGATGAGGTCTACAAGGTATTTTCTATCACGGGTGTATGGTTGAAAGATAAGGCGGAGTTGACAGCCTACCAACTCAAAGGAGTGTGATGATGTTCACGCTTCAATAATAAAGCGACCGTTGTCAGCAATTAACCTAAGCAAAGGTTAGGGTAGAATCCACAGGGAATATAGGGCTTGACTACAAGACTTCACTACTAATCATTTCAAGCATTCATAACTACAATCTCTAAATAAGGGGGGTTTTGTGATTCAAAAAGATAATAAAATAAACACTAAACTATGACGCAAAGAAATACTCAATTTTAGGGATAACTTTGGAATTGTGTTCCCCATAGTTCATTGACGTGATTTCTCTAGATAACGTAACTATAATTGGAGATTCGCATGTAGGATGGTAACTTAGGTTCTTCTAGACCTCTTGTGAAGCTGAAGGTCAAATTTCACCATGGCGCTTGGTCGGCCATCATGGCATTCCAACTAAACTTTACCTATTGTCCCAGTCAACCTCCCCTTGGTCAGGCATAGTTGATTAGACAAGAATACATCAATTAAATTTTGTCATTTATATCCCTTTTCCTATTCACTACTACCTTGGTCGGGATTGTGATGATAACCGGGGTTTGGTGTTGGCACCACCAAACAATAACTAATATGAAGGGAATTAGATAAGACGTGCAAAAACCCAATCATAGAAATGCAAAAAACCTAGGTAATACCAATTCAACTACCTATGGTTCCCACAACCCCAAGTTGTGGGTGTTTAGCTACTCATAACTAAAGCAAAACCAAAAAAAATACAAATACAAGCATAGTTAAGATTTTTACCAAAAGCAATGAAAAGTGTAGACACCACAAGTTGCAAACCCAAAAGCTTGATAGATTGGAAATGAATACAAAGCAAGATTTGCAATCCCAAAAATGGATTTCTAAGAAAAAATGATAAACTAAGCTAAAACCCTAAAAGATTCTTGAGAGAATATTCAAAGGCAAATTCTATGTTCTAAAATCTGGAATATTGTAATAAAATGCTAACTAAAGTTATTTATGGTGTTTACAAAAAAACTAAAAATTATACAGAAAAGATAGCTAGCGACTTATATGCCTTGTAGGTACGACTTGTAGGGTGACCTATGAGTCGTAGTCGAGGTCTGGTATTAGGTTCTTAGCATTTTGGACTCAATTGGTAAGACACACTAGTATGAGTGGTTGTTTGGACTATGACTTATATGCTCCTCTCATAGTATAGGAGGTCAGTTTTTGGTCCAACATTTTGGCTTTTTGAATTTTGCTATGAGTCCACCTATACGAGTAGTAGTGCAACTTATGACTCGTAGGATGGCCTTGTAGGTTTGACCTCCACTTAGTAGATTTCTGAGTTTTTGTTATCTATTTCTTGCTATGACACATCCTATGACTTGTGGCTTGGGCTACAACTCGTAGGTGAGCTCGTATGTCATATGCTTAAGCAAAATTTGCAATTTTTTTCCAAAATCATGCTAACCTAAGTTTTCTGCAAGAACAACACAAAAACATAAAAAAAATAAAAAGTCATATTGAGAACTCATAAAAGTCCTTATTTTAGGCATCAAATGTGTTGCATTTTGACAACACATCAACGCCTCAACTTAGAATTATTGCTTGTCCTCAACCGACGACTTAATCTATGTAGACAATGAGAAATACATAACAACTATACCAATGGCATATACATTATCCACTTTAATCTAGAGACCCAACTACCATTTTCAAAATCAGATTGCAAATTTATTAATCACAACGAAACATGATGATGAATTCGGCAACCCAACTATGATAAGCTAAGGAGCATTAACCATCCACAATAACTAGTGCGGCCATATGCTAATCAAGTAGTGTAAATGCCTCACAAAAAAATTAGTCCCTCTTACTCACTCAAGAAGCATTAAGAATTCAGGGACTGAGAAAGTATTCTCACTTTCACAATTGAAATTAATGCATATTGACTAACATCATAAGCTTGCCTTTCTACTCATCTTCTAGCTTGGTGATAAAGTGGATTTGGATTACTTTAAGACTTAAAGGTTTGTAACATAAGTTCAAGGGGCTTTGGTATGGCAGTTTAGGCAAGTAGTGACTAAAAGCTATCTTTGAACCATGTTTATCAACACTTTTTGCTTTCATAATCCAACCTATTTCAATAATTTCACCCTTATTATCCTATTTCAAACTTTTTCTAGAGTGCTTTCTTTCTATTTTCAGCTGTGGCTTATTTCTGAACTCAATTCTTGCTACTTTTTCTCAATTCAAGGCACTTTTCTTTTTCTTCACTCGGCTTGTGATTTTTTATTTTTTTTTCTTTATTTCCCAACTAACCACCTCATTGTCATTACTTTACCACAATAAGGGCTACCCTCAACTTTGGCTTTTAGCCTCAATTAAGGTTCATATGTCCAAGAATAGACCAGGGCCAATATCAAGGTATTTCATCAAACAAGGTTAAGCTAGCAAGGTGTCAAGAAAGAATGAGTACATTAGAAACTCAAAAATTTGGAACAAGGGATTTACTCACACATTTGGTGGGTCATTTAGGCCAAAAGTGGGTTCATTCAAAGAACAAAGGCCTAAGATCCTTTCCAAATAAACCACATTATCAAACCAATTTTAGAGTAATAAGGAAAGTTCTGAGTCTATACAAGATGCATGAATGCAGCAAAGTAGGCTCACAACATATATGGCATTGCACCCACAATCAAGTACAAACTCACAGGTCATGCTTCAAGCCTCATCTTACCTTCACATTATCAAAACAAACATTACCAGATACCCAACATGCATGAATGTATCAATTGTCACAATCTCAAAGAACTTTTTTAGGGTACCAATTTTTCATCAAAACTTTAAAAAGCGTCTAAAGACTATGTATATACCAACAGATAATACTACTATAAATTTTCATATTATATACACTATCTAAACATGCCAGTTTAACACAAAAGTAAATATCCACAAGAAAAAAGAATCACGGCAAGAAAATCTTGGGATTAAAAATAGGGGAAGTTATGGATTTGAGGCTACTCAGACTTCACATTAATCTATAACTTCCCACACCCTATCAAAATAGGATACTTTGTCCTCAAAGTAAAGATACATAGAAGAGGTACAAGGGGTATACCTTGGGTTGTTTCCCAGGAAATGCCTGATTTATTGTCGAAGCACGACAGAAAATTGGCGGTTCTCAATTCTACAATCATGCTGAACTTTCATCCTTTACTTGTACAATGCAAAGGTCTCATATGCTTGCAACCTAAACTCATCGAGTTTATTTACTTGAATCAATCTAGATATTGTTGCTTCAACTCTATCTAGATTCAACTTCTTAAGTTCCTATAGTGCCTTGTGTTCAAGCTCAACTAGCAAGTGATAGGCTTTCCCAAATACCAATTGGTAAGGAGACATTCCGATATGGGTTTTGCAAGCTATGCGGTAGGCCCATAAAGCATTATCCAACTTTGTTGACCAGTTAGTACGATTTACATTCACCATTTTGGATTGGATTTGCTTGATTTCCCTATTTGATACCTTCTCTTGCCCACTTGTTTGGAGATGGTATGGGGTTACTATTTGATATTTCACATTATATCTTTCAACGAGAGCTTTGAACAGTCGCTTGCAAAAATGAGAACCCCTATCACTGATAATTGCCCGAGGTGTACCAAACCTGGAGAAAATATTTCTTCGGAGAAACTCAGTAACACTCTTACCTTCATTTTTTTGGTAGAGCTATGACTCTATCTATTTAGAGACATAATCAACTGCGACCAGAATGTACTTATTATCATGTGATCTGACAAAGGGTCCCATAAAGTCAATTCCCAAAACATCAAATAGTTCTATCACCAAAATAGGATTTAGAGGAAGTTTATGCCTTCGCGAGACCCCACCCTCTCTTTGACATCTATCATAGGAACTTGATGTAAGCATAGGCATCATGATGTATAGACTGCCAATAGTAGCCATATTATAACACCTTGTAAGCAGTTCCAGCTCCACTGTGATGACCACCCACCAATGAAGAGTGGCATGCTTCAAGAATACTCAGCATTGCCACTTCTAGCACATATCTGCAGATGATCCCATCCACATAAATATGAAATAAATATGGCTTAACACAAAAGCACTTTTTTACATCATATCTGCAGATGATCCCATCCACATAAATATGAAATAAATACAGCTTAACACAAAAGCACTTCTTTACATCATGCATAAACTTACGACGTTGATGGATGTCCAAATTTGGTGGCACTATA
>JAOTQJ010067736.1:0-13376 GCA_025642045.1 Solanum sejunctum | reverse complement strand
TCATAGACATCAAGAACAATATAGTCAAGGCTCTTACCATATATACATAACATGTCCAATAAACACCTCTAATACATGGATAAGAGCGGGGGCCAATACAAAGTAACTAGGCTCACTGTCATAGTCAAATAGGCAATAAAGAAGAATGTCTAAATACATAATAGGAGAAACATAGAATAGGGTTACCGAAGTTGAGGACTCACTATCTAGCTTGAATAACACCAAACTAGCCACGTGGAGAAAGAGGATGATTAACTTGGGCACCAGTTCCTAATGGTGATATCATGTAGGCATAGAGTATGCATTAGTACGTATGTACTATGTAGGATGCAATGCAATAAGAGATAGGCCTCACAATCAAAATACATAACACTAAGCAATAGGCATGATATAACAATATGACATGTATAATCAATGCTTAAGTAAATCATGCTTAAGTAACTTATGCTTATATAGGATATCATATGTGTGCAAGATACTAAGCTAGATATCCAAATGTAAAACCTTTTGCTAGGTTAGTGATGATATCGCCCCATCGCTTATGTGGATGAGTACAGTCCCCCATCTATGTTAGTGACAGTGCCGTCCCAACACCATGGTGGAGAAATATAAACCATTACCTAGGTTTATGTGTAAAAATACCCATCTAGATTAGTGATGATGCTACCCCATCACTAGGTGGAGAAGTACAAACCCTTTCCTAGGCTGATGAGTACGAACATATATCTAGGGTATCTGGGTTCTTAGTACAAATGAATTACACATGGTCTAATGCAATACTTTATATAGAATTTATGATAGAAATAAGGTCATTTCATCATTATATAGTCATTCATACCATATCTTATGCTTTGGACCTTCAACTCCTCAAGAAACCACATCCGGACATTTCATCAAACACTTAGAGGGTGTAATTCTATTATAAAAGCATGAAATATAGAGGTAAAATCATGCAATAAAATTTATTGTAAAACCATCAATCAACACCTTGAAATACGCTCAAGCAATATACATCAAAATTCCTTCTCAAATCATGCTACAGATCAAGGAGTTTTATCTCCAAATAGAGCAAAACAGTCACAATTTCAGATAACTTTAACATACTGTGCAGTAAATTTCATAATAATCAAGATCCATTTGTAAATCAACTTTAAATCATGCGATTTGAGTAAAAGAAGAGTTGGTTATCATAGGTGAAAGTAACCCCTGAAAGAAACCCACATACCTTAGCTTAGGGATGAGCTTGGTGAAGATTGAACATAGAGACTTGAAACTTGAAGAAGAACCTTAGCTCGGGATGAGGGTTTGGGACTTAAATTTTGGGAGTGAAAATATGATTAAGTGTTTGAGTTATTATTGGAAAATGTTTATGATGATATAAGGTTAAAATAAGGCTATATATAGGTAATAACACATTTGGAAACATGTCTGCCCAAGATCGAAAAACCTTGGACTAAGATAGAAATCACTGGCAAAAAAATATGTTGGTTAGCATATGGTCCATGACGTTGATCTATTGTGGAAATAAAATTAACACATGTCCGCGACAGATGCACATCGCAGTGTTGTTGTGGATCATTTCTAGAAATTGAATTTTTGGAATTTCATAATTGCATATCTTTCACTCTTAAATCGAGGTGAGACCCTTTTTCACCTAACATTGACCCTTTGAAAAAGAATATGAAGTTGGATTTTCAAAATAGCTAATGGATTTTGAGAAATATGGAACTTAAAATTATGGGTATTCCAAGGCACGTTTTCGGACAGTTTTTAGGGTTGTTTCAATATCTCCCCTTGGGAACATTCATCCCCGAAAGTAAAAGAGATGTACAAGACAAGAGTGATCATAAAGTAATCATCCCCAACAAGAATGCAACATCACATTTAAAACACCATTTTTAAAATCTCAACATAAGTGTAAAATCATCAGGAACTTGCCAACTTAAACATGAATGAGTATGAATGACATTGGGACTGAAACACAAGATTTGAATCATATAAGGGACTTAGATAGGTATCTTAGGCTTGAGTAGAGTGGAAAAGATAAGAATACCGCTTTTACATGTTCACTTCGTCCTCTCAAGTAACACTTTCAATTTGTTGGTTCCTCCAAAGGACCTTAACGGATGCCACTTCTTTGTTCCTCAATCTCTTCACTTGCCTATAAGTCAAGTTATCCTTAGTAACACCAAGAACATCAAGAGGCACAATCGAACTAGGATCACTAACACATTTTCTCAAAATAGAGACATGGAACATCAGATGAACCAAATTCATTTCACTAGGCAACTTCAATTCATAAGCTACCTCGCCAACTGTTCTCATGAACTCATAAGGACCAACATATCTTGGACTTAATTTCCCCTTATTATCAAAGCAGACCACACCTTTCATTGGAGATATTTTCAAGTAAACCTAATCACCCACGTCAAATTCAAGATTTTTTCTTCTCACATTTGAATATGATTTTTGACGACTTTGGCCCTTCCTTAACCTTTCCCAAATCATGATAACCTTCTAAAGCGCCACTATAACCAGATCTGGTCCCAGTAAATCCACCTTTCAACCCTCAAACCAACAAACCGGTGATCTACAATGCGTCCCATAAAGAGCCTCAAAAGGTGCTATACCAATGCTGGAGTGATAGCTATTGTTGTAGGCAAACTCAATCAAAGGAAGATGGTCATCTGAACTACCCTTAAATTCCAACGTACAAGCCCTTAGCATACCTTCAACTGTTTGAATTATTCTTTTGGCTTTGCCATCCGTTTAGGGGTGGAAGGCTATACTAAGATGAACTTTTGTACCGAGACCCCTTTGATAGGACCTCAAAAAGTGTGATGTGAATTGTGAACCAGATCGTATATGATGGATAAAAGAACCCCATGCCACTACACTACCTCATGGATGTACAACATTGCATACTTTTCAGCCCCATATGTGGTCTTAACCGGTAGAAAGCGAGTTGATTTCATCATCCAATCAATGACCACCCAAATGAAATCAAAACCTTTTCTAGTCTTAGGCAACACAACCACAAAATCAATATTAATCACCTCTCGCTTCCAAGCGAGAATCTCCTATGTCTTGGGTTAGGTCACCCCACCTGTGATGTTCGGCTTTGACTTGTTGACAACTATGACAACTGGAAATGAATTTGGCAAGGTTCCTCTTCATGCCTCCCCCGAATACACATCCCTCAAGTCTCTAAAAATTTTTGTGGAACCAAGGTAGATAGAATAAGCAAAATTATGGGCCTCAACAAGAATTTTCTCCCTTAAACCATAAACACAAGGCACACACAACCTACATTGGTACCTAAGGGCACCATCTCCCACTTGGGAGAAAACCTCTAATTTGCCCTCTTTCACCAAGGCCTTCAATTCAAGAAAGGAAGAGTCAAGATCTAATTTCACTATTACTTTATCAACCAAAGAAGACTTAGACCCATCAATAACGACAATCCCATCATCACAAACCTCTTCTAAACTAACCTCTAATCTAGCCAATGTACTCACCTCCCTAGCCATTTCCCTATCACCAACATCAACATGAGCTAGGCTACCCATAGACACCTGACTCAAAGCATCCGTTACCACATTTGCCTTACCCGGATGATAATGCACACTCATATCATAGTCTTTAAGAAGTTCTAGCCACATTATTTGTCTCAGGTTGAGATATTTTTGAGTGAAGGCATATTGGAGGCTCTTATTATTGGTGAAGACATCAAAATGCACCCCATACAAATAATGCCACCGTATCTTTAATGTAAATACCACGACCAATTCAAGATCATGCGTAGGGTAATTCCTTTCATGCACTTTGAGTTTCCTAGAATAATAGGCTATGACTTTGGCATTTTTAATTATCACACAACACAAACCAATTCTAGATGCATCACAATACACAACAAAACCCTTAAGCCCATTCGGTATTGACAATATAGGAGCGGAAATAAGCCTATCCTTCAATGTTTGGAAGCTTCTCTCTTATTAACCGGTCTATACAAACTTAACCTTAATTTAAGTCAAATTTGTCATAGGGCATGCAATGGAGTAGAATCCATTGACAAATCTTCTCTAGTAATCTGCAATGCCTAAGATGCTCCTAATATCTAACGATGTCAATTAGCTAGGCCAATTTCTAATCTCATTAGTTTTCTTAGGATCCACTTTTATACCATCCCCCACCCCCACATGACCCAAGAATGAAACCTCCTTCAACCAACACTCACACTTATCATATTTGACATATAATTTCTCTCCCCTAAACCTTTGCAACACAACCCTCAAATGACCCACATGCTCCTCCCTACTATTTGAGTAGATCAAAATATCATTAGTGAAGACCACAACAAAGGAGTAAAGGTAAGGTTTGAAGACCATATTCATTAGGTCCATGAAAATGGCCAGTGCATTAGTCAACCCAAAAGACATCACCTCAAACTCATACTGCCCATATCTAGCTGGGAAGGTTGTCTTAGGAACATCACACTCCCTCACCCTCACTTTATATTACCCGAACGGAAGATCAATATTAGAGAAGAAGCTAGCCCTTTGTAATTGGTTAAACAAGTCATCAATCCTTGGAAGAGGATACCTATTCTTTATAGTGAACCTATTGAGTTGCCGGTAGTCAATGCATATTCTAAGTGACCTATCCTTCTTTATCACAAACAACACCAGAGCACCCCAAGGTGATTGCTTAGGTCTAATAAATCCCTTCTCCAGCAAATCTTTCAATTTGTCTTTTAACTCTTTCAACTCTACCGAGGCCATACTGTAAAGGGGAAAGGAGATAGGTTAAGTATATCGAAAAGGATATCTATGCCAAAATCTATCTCCCTTTTGGGAGGGACACACAGAAGTTCATTTGGAAAGACATCAAGAAACTCATTTTCAACCAAAACTAACTCAATAGAAGGGACTTTAGACTCCACATCTTTAACCCTCACAAGATGATACAAACACCCCCTTGCAATCAACTTATGTGCTTTAATGAATGAAATGAATCTACCCTTGATCACCATATCTTGACTTTCCCATTCAAGGATGTGTTTATTAGGAAATTGAAACTTGACCCTACAGGTTCTACAATCAATAGACACATAGTAGGCATGCAACCAATCCATCCCAAGATTGACATCAAAATCTACCATGTCTAATTCAACAAGATCACAAGGCAACAATTTATGCAAAATGCAAATAGGACAAACTTCTATAAACATTCCTAGCAACAATTGAGGCACCAATAAGAGTAAACATTTCATATGACTTTGCAACAACTTGAGGACAACATGGAACCTTTTAGCAACAAAAGGGGTAACAAAGGAAAGAGTGGCACCCAGATCAATCAAAGTATACACATCAAAGTCAAAGATTTTAAGCATACCGGTAACAAAATCGGGGACCTCAAGAACCCCTTGCCTCCTATGTTGATCATAAAATCGATTGTGCCTTGGGACACAACCTTGAGGACCACATCTCCCTAATGAGACCGCATTAGTACCGAAGACATGTCCATGGTATCTTAGACAATCTACCTTCTTGTGCTCAAGTTTCCCACAACCAAAGCATGCATTAGAATCTTTCAAATATTTTTTTAGGCCTTTATGATCCTTTCCACATATAGGACACACATTAATGAGAGCCACAACATGAACAACTTGAGGCCTAGGAAGGTCATTGGCAAACCTCGTATTAGTAGCATGGTGAGACACTTGGCCTTGTTTGAACCAGCCACCCTTATGAAACTTAACCCCAAAATGGGCCCTCTTGGCCTCATGCCCCTTTCTCTTCCTCAATTTCTCTTCCTTGATTTGATCGGCATAGTTCAGCAACCGAGATAAGTCCATGTCACTAATTAGCATGGTAGACTGACATTTTTCACTTACCAAGTTGAAGACACCCATTACAAACTTGTTCATCTAAGATCTAGGATCGGCCACCAAATGAGGAGCATATTTTGAAAGTTGATTAAACTTGAGGGCATACTCCCTCAAAGTCATAACACCTTGTTTCAAGTTCATAAACTTCAAAAACTTAACTTTCCTAATCTCAAGAGGGAAAAATCGGTGAAGGAAAGCCAATTTGAAGTCCTCCCAAAGAACCACATTACCAATTCCCTTCTCACCATTCCGTTGTTCATATCATATTTGAGCTACCCCTTTGAGTTGGTATACCTCCAACTCCGCCTTTTAATTCGGCCTATTACCCATGATATTCAAGATCTTATAGACCTTATCAATGAACTCTTGTGGATCTTCATCCACCTTTGACCCATAGAAAATCAGAGGATTCATCCTCATGAACTCTCTTACCCTAGCTACTGAGGTGGGCTAAAGGTCTGGGAGTTACTATCTCTTGTGGGATTCCTTTATGCTAAAAGAATTCATGTGTGTGTCCTAGATAGTCGCTAGGTCTGTAGTGGCTAGAAGAGATCTTCAAGTGTTGCTTCGTATTCTTATTGCATAAAAGTCTTGGCTTGTGATCGTGGTCGACTTATCTTGATGTATTGGAGGTCTTGGGGTAGTTTGGGCTACTTTCATAACATGCTTCGAATGAGTGTATAACCCGTAAGGTTGTTATATGATGGTTGAGGATGGTCGATCTATTTGGTCAACTATAATAGGTTAGTCACTTCTCTAAGATTGACCTTTGGCTCAGGTTTTGTTCTTAATTGTGGATAAGGGTAGGTGTTATCACTAAGTGCCCTTTTGAACTATGAATGAGTATTTTGAATATTGGTGGAGTTGTGTGGTGGGCTTGTGCATCGGTTATGTCTATTGGGTTTCATGAATAGTGACTTAAAACCCTACCTCGGCATGTCTATGGTGGTCTCTAGTAATGAAGTATTGATTTATTTAGAGCTTGTGAATCACTTTGTGGTAGTGTTGCAAGTCCTGGAGGATTCGAGGTTGTTTGCTTAACATGATAGGCATGAGTTGAGGAAAACAAGAAGGTGGTTATAACTCCTTAAGGATTATAATATGAGTGTGTATTATATTCTCCCCGTTGAGGCTAATGTTGTCGTTGATGCTCTAAGTGGGGTGCCTATGAGTAGCCTAGTATATGTGGATGATTGTGACAAGAGGTTACTAGAGAGGTCTATCGGTTTGGTAGATTTTTTTGGTTTGGTTGGAAGAAGTTGAGCATGGTTGGATAGTGTTCTTAATGGTTCCAAATATTTTTTGATTGAAGGGGGCATAGTTTAAGCAAGTCCTTGGTTTCGCCTTATTAGAGTTGGAAGTTTTGGGTGAGAAGATGATAGAGTAGAGGTTGTCTCCTAAGGGGGAGATGGTGGCTATTGTACCAAGTAGGTTATGTGTATTCAAGGTTGACAATTAAGTTGAGGATTGCGAGTCCCTATAGAGTATAGAGGGAGGTTAGTAAGGTTGCATAACTTTGGGGATTGCCTATGGATGTAGATTTGGTTCGTACAGTTCCTCATATTTCTAGGTGGATGGGATATGTTGGTGACTCTAGTGCTATAGCACTCCTTGAAATTGTGGGTGATATGGAGGGAAAGTTCGCTTAGGGAAGGTCCCGATTGCGGTATTGGATGGATGAGTGGAGAAATTGATTAATGAGGATGTGGTGTTCAATAAGGCCCTCTTGAAAGATCATCAATTCAAAGGTGTCTCCAAGGAAAAGCAAAGAGGTCTTATGCAATATTCATACCTCATTCACTCCAATCAATCCTAGGATAACGACTAAGTTCTTCATGTGATTTCAAGTCTTATGTTTCAGCCCATATGTCATTCATATGCATTCATGTTTAAGTTGGAAAAACTGTGTTGATTTTACACTTATATTGACATTTTGAAAATGGTATTTTAAATGTAATGTTGTATCTTGTTTTGCGCTGATTGGTTCATGATTACTCTTGTCATGTACCTCTCTTTTACATTCAGGAACGAATGTTCCCAAGAGGAAGATATTGAAACAATCCCAAAAAGTTCCCGAAAATGTACCTCAGAATGCCTAGAATTTTAAATTCCATATATCTCAAAATCCATGCTCAATATCAAATATCCTACTTCATATTCCTGTTCAGGGGGTCAAAATTAGGGAATGAAGGGGTCTAACCCCAATTTAAGAGAAAACGAATGGCAATTTCAATTTTCTAAAAATCACTTATCCATTATTTGACTGTGATCGTACTGCGATGCGCCTCCATTGTGGACATCTGTCAATTCAATCTCCGTGATAGGTCCGCAACGCACTCCTTTGTAGTTTTTGCCTAATTATTTCTCTGCAGTCGAAGACTTTTGGGTCTTGGGCCTAAGTGTTCCCAAATGTGTTTTTACTTATACTTAGCCACATTTCACCCTCATAACATCCTAAACATTCCTCATTATCCTCTCAAATACTTAGCCATATTTTTTACTCCTAAATTCAAGTCTCAAAACCCTCATCCATAACTGAGGATTTCCTTCAAGCTTCAAGCCTCCATTTTCAATCTTCATCAAGAGCTTCCTCAAGGCTAAGGTATGTGAGTTTCAATCATTGGATTCTTCTATACATGGTTCCCTAATCTCTTTTTTACTCAATTGGCATGATCTAAAGTTGATTTTACAAGTGGGTTTTACTAGTATGAATATGTCTATGAACTATGTTAAAGCCATGTAAAGTTGTGATTGTTTTGCTTTATTTTGAGCTATAAATCTTGGATCTACTATAAGATTTGATGAGGAGTTTTGATATATATTGCTTGAGGGTGTTGCAAGGTGTTGAGTGATGATTTTACAATAGATTTCCTGGCATGATTTCATCTCTAAATTGCATGGTCTTGTACCCCATTACACACTTTCTAATTGTTTGATAAAATGTCCAGATGTGGTTTCTTGAGAAATTGAAGGTCCAAAGCATGAAATATGATATGAATGATGTTATGATGCTGAAATGAGCTTATGTATATGATAAATCCTATATACGTTTTGTTTTAGACCATGCCCAATCTAGCGAGACTAAGAGTCCAGATAACCTAGATAGGAATTTGTACTCATCAACCGATTGAAGGGTTTGTACTTCACCACCTAAGTCATAGGGAAGCAGCATCACTAACCTAGTAAGGGGTTTATACTTCACCACCTAAGTTATGGATTGGCATCATCACTACCTAGTGAGGGGTTTGTACCTCAGCACCCAAGTGATGGGGTGGCATTATCTCCAACCTACCAAGGGGTTTGCACATTGGAAAGCTAGCTTGGTCTCTTCTACACATATGATATCCTATATGAGCATGAGTCACTTAAGCATATTTTAACATTGATCATACATACCATATTATTATAGTATGTTTATTGCTTATTGTTATGTATTTTGATTATGTTGCCCATCTCTTGTTGCATTGCATCCTACATACTTAGTTCATTCAAATATACCAATGCATACTCTTGACTACATAATATCACCATATAGGAATTGGTGTCCAAGTTGATCATTCGCCTGCTCCATGAGGCTAGTTCGGTACTACTCAAGCTAGTTGGTGAGTCCTTTACTTTGGGGACCTTAGTATATGTTTCTATTATTATGTATTGAGACACTCTTCTTTATGTCCTATTTTGACTACGAGGGTGAGCCCAGTTGCTTTATCATCGCCCCCACTCCTATCTATGTAGTAGAAGTATTGTTGGGCATCCTATGTAACTATGTTATGAGCCTGGACTCTTTTTTTCTATTGATTATGATGTTATGCAAGCTTTCTCCTTAGTCCTTATTCCCCTTGTTTATATTTCTTGTGTTGTTTTACATTGCTTCAACGACCAAGGATGTGGAATGATATGCTGAAAGGCTTGTTTGGGGTTCCTTTGGGTTCCCAATTCGGTGGTCACATCTAGGCCTTGGGCTTGGGTCATGACAATTGAATTCTTTTTTATAAGGCGGTAAGGTGAAGGTTTTCTCCTAGGGGGGAGATGGTGTCATTAGAATACTTAGGTAGGCTATTTGTGCTTGTGATTATGATTGGGTTCACTTGGAAGGTCTACCCATGTAGGGTGTGGTCCAATTTTGCAAGAAAGCAAATTGAAATTATGTTTTAAGGTTCTTATAATGTGTTGAGGAGGTTTGGTTAGGTTGCACACGAATGGGGATTTCCTATGGATATGGATGTCGTTTGTCCGGTTCTTTATGCTTCTAGGTTGAAGGGATGAGTTAGTGAATCTAGTGCTATAGAACTATTTGAGGTTATGGGTGTTGTGGAGGATAAGTTGGTTAATAATGATGTGGTGTTCGTCAAGGCCTTTTGGAAGAATTGTGAAGTCGAAAATGTCTCTCGGGGAGCCGGATGCATGGAGGAGCAATATTTGTATCTCTTTCATTCAATTCAAGCATATGATAACACATCATGTCCTTTTTTGATTTCAAGTCCTATGTTTCAGCCCCTATGTCATTGCATCCATTCATATTTATGTTGACAAGTTCAAGATTTTAACACTTGAGTGGAGATTTTGAAAATGGTGTTTAAGCGCATTATTGCATTCTTGGGGATGAACTCTTCATAATTACTCCTCTTATGTATGTTTCATTGACATTCAGGGATGAATCTTCCTAAGGGATAGATATTGAAACGACCCAAAAAAAGTGCCTGAAAATGTGCCTCAAATGTTCCCAGAATCATAATTTCCATATATCTCAAAACTTGTACATGAATTCAAAAATTCGACTTCATATTCTTGTTCAATGGGAGAAATTTAGTGGGGGATGGTTCTAACAAGATTTTAGACCAACCGTATCAAATTTTAAAATTCAAAGTTTGAAATTTCCAGAGACGTTTCGCGCCTTAGGCGTGCCTCTATGCATTTTTGTGCTCAATTTTGTGGTTCGGTCCAAGTCTTTTGGTTCTTGGGCCTAAGACTTCCTATACGTCAAAATACCTATACATAGTCATATTTCACCTTCATATCATACAAGACATTCCCTAATACTTTCTCAAACACATAGACTAGTATTTCATCCAAATTCGAGCATCCCAAACTCATTCTGGATCTCAGGAAACTCATTCAAGCTTCAATCACTCATTCAAATCTAAGTCAAGTTTATTCATGCAATTTATGACCATCATAGGTCCCCTACATCAAGCCAAGTTTAAAGGAATTTCCTTTGGCTAAGTTTTTGGACAAATACTGATAGGATGGTCAATTTAAAAGGGGCATATCTCTTAGCACACAAAGAACTGGGTGGCCTACAACCTACCAATTTAAAGATCTTTGAATTAGTTTTCTAATGCACTTAGTTTTATCTTATTTAGAGTTGGATGAAGAAGTTACGTCTGTTTTCATAGAACTTGTATGTGCAGGAGTATATACAAGTTTTTGCCAAATTCCATTTCATTAATGGCATTTTGTAAATTTAGTTATTTATATTATTCTTTTGGAGATTCCTACGGTATCTTAACACTTTCTAAAGACCAAAATGCCATTTCTAAAGATCAAATTCACTCCTTCAAATAGCAATACACTCTAGAAATCTCCCAAGAGCCTCTACCAAACCCCAATAAGAACTCAAGGAAACTCAAGAACAAGTTGTGGATTTCAAGACACTATTCCAAGCTTCAGTCTTTCTCAACTCAATTTCAAGAAATTCAAGGTCTAAGGTTTGTGGATTTTATCTATGGGTACCTTTCACCCATGGAGTCCAACCCTCCCTTTTAATGAAAATTGCATGTTTTCAAGTTGTATTACTTATGGGTATTACTTATTATGAATTAAAATTACAAATCATGTTGGTTTTTTATGAAATGTTGATTGGAAACACATGTCTACCTATTTCAAGATTATACTGTGAGATGGTTTATCTATTGTGACTATGCATATTTTAGGGTATTAAACTATAGTTTATTATGCGATTTGATGATGGATTTAAATGTATATTGCATGAGAGTATTGCCAAGTGTTGCAGGGGTTATTTACTTCAAATTTTCTTGCATGATTTCACTCTTGAATTGTATGATTTTACAATAACACTACACACCTGCCAAATGTTTGATAAAATGTCTGGCGATGTTTTCTTGAGAAATTGAAGGTCTGATTTATGTCTTATGAGTTTAATGGCTTTATGATAATGAAAGGAATGTATGTGTCTGTATCTTACTCTATAGAGTTGGAAAATGACCAAGCCTCACTCAAGGGGTTGTAGACTTGGGTAACCATGTTGAGGGGTTTGTACCTTGATTGCCTCACTTGAGAGGTGGTAGGACCGTGCAACCATATCAAGGGATTTGTACATTGATAATCATATTGGGAGGTTTGTACCTAGATCCCCTCACTCAGTAGGTGGCAGGCCTGTGCAACCATATTGAGGGATTTGTACCTCATTCGCCTCTCCAAGGGGGTGATTGGCCTTTGATATTCTATATTGATGGTCTCTCTTTGGACTTGTATTATGTTTTATATAATAATAATTTACTCTAAGCATTATCCATGCATGTCATATTGCTATATGCTTATTCATTGCCTATGTTTATGAGTTTCGATTATGGTGCTTATCTCTTGTTGCATTGCATCCTAAATACTTAGTACATTCAAATGTGCTAACGCATATCCTATGATAACATGATGTTACCATGAAGGAACTGGAGTCCCACTTAATAATCCTCCTCCTCCACGTAGCTGGTATGATTTTCCTTAAAGCAAGTTGGTGAGTCCTCCACTTCAACGACATACTTCTCTTGATTTATGCAATGTATTGACTCTTCTTATGCTAGAAGCTTATGACTATGAGAGTGAGCCTGGTTGCTTGTCTTGGCTCCTACTATGTTCTATGTCTAGAGGCGTTGTTGGACAAGTTATGTAATATTCTTGAGCTTTGACTCGTCTATGTTATCTATGTATTCAACTCTCGCTCCCTTACTCCTAATTTCCCTTGTTATGTTTTCTCTTATTGTTTATTCTTGATTTCGCGACTAAGGATGTGAAATGATATGCTAAGAGTCTTGTATAGGGTTCCTTCGAGTTCCTCATTCGTCGATCAAGTCTAGTTCCTAGGTCGGGGTTGTGACATCGATATGGTTGGTTTTCTCGATTGTTGATATCATTATAATGATATAAAATATGATGATGTTATGGGCATTAGCTGTGACACTTGATATTGTTCTAGGTGCACATGATCTGTATTACCTTCTTGACTTAGTATCTCTATTATGATGCTTTTTACATGTTTACATGCATCAATGAGTTGCATTATTGTCTTATGTCTATTGTGTGTGGCTTGTGACATCCCTTGACCCTAGTAAGAGGAAAGGGCATTATGATTTACTTTGGAACCACACCCTTGACCCGGGAAGGATTCAAGGGTGAGACTCGTGTTTTTTTAATATCTTGACCATGAGTAGGTGGCAAGGACTTAGCATCATATTATTACATGACCACGGAC
>JAOTQJ010067725.1:13132-47596 GCA_025642045.1 Solanum sejunctum | reverse complement strand
ATTTATAATACACCTCAATCTCAACAATTTTCCCGAATGAGCAATTAACCTCCATTTAGTTAATTTTGGGGTCTAACTATGTATATGTTGACTATGAGGGAGACCCCAGTAGCTTGTCTTAGCCCCCGCTAAGTATCTAAGTTTTAGAGGTGGTGTTGAACATGTTTTGTATTTTGCTATGAGTTTTAACTCTCTCTTGACTCTTAATGTTAATGATATGAAAGTTGTCCCTTAGCCCTGTTGTCCCTGTTTACTATCTCTTATTCTATTGTATTGCTTTCGCAGCCAAATATACGTAATGATATGTTAAGAGACTTGCTTGGTGTCCCTTTTGGTTCTCCATATGCCGTGTCACGTCTTGGCCCTAGGCTTGATTTGTGACAAACTATATGTTTCTAAGTTGATTTTTTTGTGGGTCTTACTTATTATGAATTTTACTATGCACTTTATTGGATTTTCATAAAAGTGTGCCTATTTAAGCATGTTTTGAGCTATGAATCTATCATCTATTTTGAGATTTGATGAAAGGTTTTAATATATATTGCATGAGTATATTACCAAGTGTTGGTAGGTTGATTTACTTCAAGTTTTCTTACATGATTTCACTCTTGAAGTGCATTGTTTTATACTCGTATCATGCCTACCAAGTGTTTGATAAAATGTACGATTAAGGAATCTTGAGTTGTTGAAAGCCTAATGCATGGTGTAAGACTTAAGTGACTTTGTGATGATGAAAGGAATGTATATACAAGTTGTTATCATGGAAAGTATCTATACTATTTAATGTTGACCCTACCAAAGACGTAGGGTAAGTGCCTCATCTACCTTGTCGGGTGGTGGCAATGTTGTACTACCATAGATGAGGGGTATGTACCTCATACATCTTGTCGGGTGGTTGTAATCTCATACTACCATAGATGAGGGTTATGTACCTCATCCACCTTGTCGAGTGGTGGCATTCTCGTACTACCATAGATGAGGGATATGTACCTCGTCACCTTGTTGGGCAGTGGCAATCGCATACTAGCAAAGATGAGGGGTATGTACCTCATCCACCTTCAAAATAGGTGGCATGCCTTGGATTCCAAGTATTAAGTTATTTGGTCTATGATGATGGTCTTGTCCTACACATGTATTATATTTTATATATGCATGTATTACTTCAAACATTGATCATGCCTGTCATGTTTCTAATATATTATCTCTTAATTATGTTTATGCATTTTGATCATGTTGCCTATTTCTTGTTGCATTGCATACTACATACTTAATACTTTTAAACGTACTAATGCATACTCTATACCTACATGATGTTACCATGTAGGAACCAGAGCTCCACTTTATCATCTTCCCCCTCTTCGTGGCTAGTATTATATTTGAAGCAACTTTGGTGAGTCCTCAACTCCGAGGATGATATCTTTTAATCTTATGTTATGCAAAGACTCTCTTTCTTTTATTGTATGCTTTTAACTATGAGGGATGACCTCAGAAAGTTGTCTTGGTCCCCGCTCAATTCTAACCTTAGAGGTGTTGTTAGACAAGTGGTGTAATGATGCTTTGAGCTTGACTCTCTTGACTCTTGTATGTTTTTAGGCTATGAAAGACTCACTTAGCCCCTTTACCATTATTTTATGTCTTCTTGTTGGTTTTTAATTGCTTTCATGACTAAGGATGTGTAACAATATGGTAAGAGACTTATTTGGGGTCCCTTCGGGTTCCCCATTTGCCATGTCACTTTTAGACCCTTCGTCCAGGCCGTGATAACATGGCCCTCATAAATCCTTCGTCTGTAGTTTTTCTTAGTCTTTTCTCTGCATCCTCTATGCATCTACTTTAGATTATGTAGAAAGAATTAAGGGGTGTTACAATATGAGGAGTTGTACACTTAATACAATCCTATCCTACGTTGGGTACGTAGTTTATGAGTTCGAGTTATTATTACTTTTACCCATATAGATATTCAATATTAATTCCAAAATATTATTATATGCTCAGAACTTAAGAGTGTAGTTACTAAAAATACTTTTGTAATCTTTTGGGGCTAAGTCCAACTTTAGCTTTTCTCAACTAGTCACTTTTCTTCACAAAGATATATTCTCAACTTATGAATGCATAAAACAAAAGTTTATTTCTCAACTCAATTGCATATAAATATTTGAAGGCAGTCTTTTGCATGCTTAAAATATAATGTAAGGACTTCTTGTTCAACTCCTGCTAAAATTCTTATTCAAGTTAGTGCTGAAATAATTATCTTCTAACTCAAGGCAATTCATGGAATAAGTACAAAATATATTAATTAATTGCATAGCGTTTCAAATATTTACATACTATGCTTTTGTTAGAAATAACCATTCTTTTTTTCAAAAAGTCATGTAATGCACTTGGAAATATTCACGTTTCCCTAAAACTCTTCTTTCTAGCTTGAAAATACTTTTACATTAATAAAAGTAATGCACAATTTACAGTAATGTAAATCCTTAATTTCAACTCAATTAGTGTTTATGTAAGAGGTAAGCATAAGTAATAATCAATAACTAAATTAACATAGAAAATCATATTTTCGATGAGAGAGATTTGAATTGAATAATAAAGGATAATAGGAACTTGAATTTTGGAAAAATTAGAAAATTTGCGATTAAACTCTTGCTGACAAAAATTAGATGTAGGCCATGAGAAGGAACTTAGTCCAACACTCTTATAACCTTCTGTTTTTATGAAATTTCATGATTTTAATTTTCAAGTTCCTTGTTGAGAATCCAAAGTCCATATTCTCACCACAACAATTCCTAATGATGCAACATGGATCTTTGGCCCGTAAAGCATCTTCCACCCGTAAAAATTGAGTATGGGTTGTTTTTAGTTGATCTTTTTATGAAGATTTAAGCACTATTATGAATGTTTGCTTTAATATTATGATCATTCAATATGCATGTCTGTTTAATACTTAAAATCTATGAATGGGTAATATTGATTAAGCTCCAATTGTTAATTTAACTATTGATTTCATATGGATACTTCTTATTATGAGTTTTAAAGTATGATTTCTACTTGCCAATGCTATCTCTTTATCATTCATGGTATATGCATGCATGATCATCAATTTTCATGAGATCTATATGTGGGTTAAAGCAAATCCAAAGCTTCCCTCATGGGGAATACACCACAAATCCATCTAAACAGTGAGATTCACTTCCTTACTTTGACCTATCATGGTGGGTGCTCTACATGCAATTCAAGGGTATGTCACCCACGTCGGCTCGAACACCTCCTCACATATCTAGTTAGCTATACACTATAGCATCTTGGTCTTAGCCCCAATATCTTCATCAATCACCGCTCTCATCATTTTGTTGATGTGACTAGCATACTCTATGGTAGACTGAGGCACTCTTTAGGTGGGACCAAACTGAATCCATCGAATAGTCTCCTTTGAAATAGGAACTCTCCGATCCCAGACTGGCACCATCAATCACGTCGGCTTCTAAATCGGCTTCTTGTTCTAAGGCAACACTCAGCGGAGTTTTGCAAGATAGGTTACATAAAAATCATGGACCATGTAAGGTACATACTTGCCTTGCTACTGTGTAGTCCATTGTAGTCCGTGTCTATGTATCTCCATATCTAATCCTAGCACCTTATCTAATCCCCAGTTTTCATCCTAGACTCCTCATGAAATTGTCGTACCGATTTTCCATTTGCCTTGGGCTCTAAACCCTAGTCATATATCTCCTTCATCCCAGGGTTTCCCTATGGCACAATCGATTCTATGCTCTACATAGGAGGCAAGGAGTTAGTGAGGTCTAGATATTTTTATTAGTATGTTGAAAATCTTTAACTTTGATATGTATGCTTTGATTGATCTGGGTGCACTGTTTCCTTTGTTATCCCTCTGGTTGCTTAAAAGTTTTATGTTGTCCTTGAGTTGTTGCATGAGTCGTATGAAGTTTCTACTCCTATTGGTGCCTCTATTGTTGTTAGGAAAGTTTATAGGAGTTCTCTTATTTGCATTTTGCATAAGTTATTACCTTGTGATCTTGTTCAATTAGACATCCCTAAATATCTTAACAACTAATTATGTTGACATTTTTGCCACCACGATTGTATCTCATCAACCATGTTGCGGGTTTGTACTTGATCAACCTATCTTGAATTGCATGTAGAGTATAGAATCGATTGTTCGTTGGGGCACCACCTTGAGCACCATCTCTATCCAATGGAACCATATTATACCTAGGCCCTTGACACGGTTCCTTGGACAACTTACCTTCTTGTGACCAAGTTCCCAACAATTAAAGTATGGCTTATTAAGGAATAAAGGACTGGAAGGGCTACCAAGAGTAATATTAGCTAGCCAGATATGTGAGGAGGGCCCTATAGGATGTCACAAGATAAATTCTAAAATAGTTGGAGGTATATGCCAACCATTTATTATAGTAGAGGTGTTTCCCAAAGATTGATGTCATAAGATATCTAAGGGGTATATCTATTGTATTGTAAGGGTTAAGGATGTGGAGTCTGAGTCTCCTACTCTTGAATTGGTTCTGGTGGTGAATGAGTTTCCAGATGTGTTTCCTAAAGACTTATCTAGTATTCTACCCAAAGGAGAAGTAGACTTTGGCATGAATATTCTCCTAGATATTCAACCTATCTCTCTTCCTCCTTACGCTATGGTACTGGATGAGTTGAAGGATCATTTGAAAGATGTGTTGGAGAAAGGATTCATTTGTCCAAGTTTATCACCATAGTGTGCTCTAGCGTTACATGTAAGGAAGAAGGATGGATCTCTTCAGACAACTGAATAAGGTAATGATCAACAATAAGTATCCATTAGCTTGGATTGACGACTTGTTTGATCAACTTTAACGGGCCACCTATTTATCAAAGATTGATCTCCATTTCAGTTATCATCAATTGAAGGTTAGGGCGTGTGATATTCCCAAGATATCTTTATGGACTAGGTATGGGCATATTAAATTTGTGGTATCTCATTTGGGTTGACTAATGCACACACCATATTTATGGATCTTATAAATTGGGTGTTCAAGCCATTCCTTGATAATTTATGGTTGCTTCATCGAGGATATCCTCATTTATTCGTAAATTGAGGAGGAGCATATGGATCATTTGAGGTTGGTTCTACAAACTTTGAGGGAGAAAAGTTTTATTCTAAGTTTGGTAAATGTAAGTTTTGGTTTTTTGATGTATCTTTTGTTGGCCATATGGTTTTTGGTGATGGTATTAAGGTTGACCCGCAGAAGACTGAAGCCATAAAGAATTGTCCTAGACCATTGACTCTTTTAGATATTCAAGGTTTTCTTGGGTTGGCTAGTTAGTATAAGAGATTTTTTAGGGTTTCTCATGTCAAGCCCCAAAGTCCCGGTAGGGCAGATTGGCACCCTTTGCTGATAAGGCTCGACAGAACCAACCTATATCTTTGTGCTTTCTATACATTTTATGAGGGGTTTTTATGCTTAACATGGTTTTGAGAAAATAAAAAGTGATAACAAGCCAAAAAGGAAATGCATATGACCAGGCCATTGGGGCCATGATGTTTAAAGTGCTAGGCATGACCATACTTTAATTTACATAGTCTATAAAGCCTCTAGATAAGACAAAGTATCTGATAAGGGTCAGGAAAGGCCCCTCCTCGACTAACTGTACAATATAAACATATAAGCTCTAGACACAAACAAAGCCCTGGAGCAACCTAAAGCTTGGTATCATAGCTGGGTATCCTATACTCCTACTGGGGAGAGCTACTAGCACCTGTACCTGTAGCATAAAATGCAGGTCCCCCATAAGGGATGTCAGTACGAGATAATGTACTAAATATATAAGGCAGGACATACTATATGTGAAATAATAACTCAAATGAGACCATGTACTGGTACAAATTAGAGACCACCTTTGGTTATACTGTGGAATCATGTACTTTATGTTCTTTATATTACATTACCTTTACTATATAATCTGTGCACAACTGTAATATAAATGACCAACTGATCAGTAGTAAAACTGTATCCGGATCTTCCCTGGGTAGGTTTTTCCTTAAACTCTTGGGCTACCACCCGTGATAAGATCGTCCCTGGCTAGGTGATTCTTCCACCCCTTAGGCTACCATCCATCAATAAATAATATATCAGGATCGTCCCTGGATAGGTTCTTCCTTAACCCCTCGGGTTACTAACCGTGATAAGATTATCTCTTGCTAGATGATTCTTCCACCCCTCGGGCTACCACCCATAAATAAATAATATACTATATCTTTCAATTATCTTTGGGACAGTCTTTTTGGTGGTCACATTATTAGATCTGTGGGACTGTAGATATAACATGTGACAGATAGATAATCATACAAGATAATATGATAATGAAAAGTGTATGTTACATAAATAATAAAATGCGTATGAGAAGAAATAACTTGTAAATTTTATTTGGCAAAAAGAAACCATGTAACTTGGTATTCATGTATGTATGCAGATTTTAGAGTGCTATATATGGAAGAATATGAACATGTGCAAGAGTGTAGACACAGTTAATAGTTGTGTTGGAGTTGGTAAGTGCCTGTATATGCCATGGAAGGATCTATGTTTCATGCCAAATTAATATGAAATCAAGTAGCCTTACATACCTTAGTTTATGACATTGTTACTACCTCTAGACAACCTTTCCTTCCAGCAAATATTTATGTACAACATAATAGTTGAATAAACTAGCATTAGCAGCCAATAAGTACACCTTAGCAGCCCCATCGCATAAGAAAACAACACACGGGCAGCAAGCAGGTCTTTATAAACCCGAGCATATTTTTTCAATCTTTTCGTCCCTAATCATATTTTCTAATACACATTAGTATGTACACATCATGTACAGCCTATTTTAGTGCCATAACAGTCTTACAACATCCAACAAAGTACAACACATAACAATTCGACACTACCTACAAATGGATAGCATAACGTTACCCCCCTTCACTACATTTCGATGTTGACAATTCCAAACCTGTTCCAACTCTAATCAAACTATTCCAACAACATTTACACATACAAGTAGTACTAAAGTAGTTTTATAACAGCACCAAATAAGTCATGGAGGACGTGAGCCCATAACCTTCCATCCAATAGCCCACAAGTTTCAATCAGCATTACACCTAACATAACACAATAAAATGCATTTGTTAAATGAAACCATAATCGGGGCAGAAACCTTATGGTAATATTTATACCTCAAACCATATTAATAAAATCAATTTCTCTTCATGAAATATCCCACAAACCATAGAAAAGTCACTAAAACAAAAGGCAAATGTGTAGAAACTTTTTAAATACATGTTGTCCCAAATTTTCAGCACAAACATACTAGCATATACTTGTTGTTTTTCATAACAAAACCATACTAAACACAGGTGTAACCTTACTTACCACTACCTTAAAGGTTCAGGGCTTCTCTAAGAACCCTAGAAGTTCCCTTGTGGCTTCTTGCTATGTTAAGAAATAAGAACAATAAAGTTTTGAGAAAGCTGAATTTTTTCAAGTCTAAGAGTGAATAAATGTTGCTGCTTATAACCCCTTTTTATAGGAATAATTTGGCTGCCTTTCTTTTGACATTTTGACCACTTCATACCACCTATTATCAAGCTGGTTATCTAGCTGCTTGGCCCATACACTTGGGCCTAAATGGGTCTCCAAGTTGATGGGCTTGGGCTGCCCATCTTCAACCTTTCTCTTAGCTAGTTTTGGGCCCAAATAGTCAAGTAAGTTGTGATGTCTTTGGTCCCTTTTTAATATCCTTCTTGAGCTGAAAATATAGTACATGGGTGATTCTAAAACATGACCCAAATTTACACCCTTTACACGAACTTTATTCATAATCGGATTTGGACTAATTCGATGTTGAGACTCGTCTCCATTTAACTAGTAAATTTAACTTAAGCAAGTAGTTGACTCACCTACTAGCTTCTTAAGTGCTACAAGCACCTTAATTCTCTCACTCTTTTTAAGGCCTTGATCTCCTCAATTCAACACAAAACAAGTATGCACTCGATCCTATTAAGCGTTACACATACATATCCCTATATAACATGAGATTCGAGCACTTTTAAAAATGGACGCTAATTTGACAAAACCATATCATGTTTCATTTGCATTGTACTAGTATTGTAAGTTATAGGGTGTTACATCCTACCCATATTAGGAGCATTCGACCTCGAATGTTTGCACCATTGGATAGCATAACCAAGTTTAAACCTTTACTTACACAAACATTTGACAGCATCAGTATTCAATCATAGGTACCTATTAGTGTCCAAAATTTGCAATTTGGACTTCCTCTTTAGCTTCAAATAAGTAAGGGTATTTTGATTTTATCGCATCCTCGGCCTCCCATGTTATTTCTTTGGCTTACTGGTTTCTCCAAAGTACTTTTACTAAAGCTATTTCTTTATTCCTTAGCTTCTTAACTTGATGATCTAGAATGGCAACAGGTACCTCTTCATAGGTAAGATCTTCTGTAACCTGCACATCCTTAATAGGAGTGATACAAGATGAGTCACCTATGCATTTTTGAAGCATTGAGACATGAAAAACTAGATGAACCATGGAAAGCTCTTGGGGTAACTCTAGTTCATATGCAACCTGCTTGAACCTCTTAATAATTTGATATGGTCCTATGTAACGTGGGCTCAGTTTTCCTTTCTTCCCAAATCTCATAACCCCTTTGCTTAGACACACCTTTAAAAATACCCAATCCCCTACTGATAATTCTAGTCCTCTCCTTCTAGCATACTCATATGATTTGTGATGACTTTGGGCTATTTGTAGCCACTGCTGTATTACCTTATCTTTTTACATAGCTTGTTGTAGTATATCTGGCCCAAGTAAGGTGGTTTCACTCACTTCAAACCATCCAATTGGTGACCTATATTTTCTCCCGTACAAATCTTTGTAAGGTGCCATCTTAATACTTGCGTGGTAGTTGTTATTATAGGCAAATCCATTAAGTGGTAAATGGTCCACCCAACTACCTTTAAAGTCTAATGCATAAGCTCGCAACATATCTTTATGTGTCTAAATGGTGCTTTTTGCTTGACCGTCTATTTGGGGGTGGAATGTTGTACTCAAATTCACTTGTATCCCCAAACTCCTTTGGAAGAACTTCCAAATATTTGTAGTGAATTAAGATCTTGGGTTAGATCTACTGGAGATTAGGACTCTGTGTAGCTTGACTATTTCTTTTAGTTTGACCGTCTATTTTGGTGTTCTATAATCACTTCTAACTGGTAGGAAGTGTGCTAACTTTGTGAGTCTGTCAACTATTATCCATATGTGTCAAACTTTTGAAATGACCAAGGCAAACCAGTAACAAAATCCATATTGATCATATACCATTTCCAGGTTGGAAGCTCTGTACACTATATTTAACCTCCTGGTTTTTGGTGTTCTATTTTCACTTGTTGGAAATTAGGACATTGAGCTACAAATTCTGCAAGGACATTTTTCATGCCTCCCTACCAAAATATCGATTTCAGGTCATGGCACATCTTAGATGATCCTGGATGGATGGAATACAGAATGATTAGCTTCTTCCATCATCCTTTTTCTTAGTCGATTAATGTCAGGTACATGTAACCTATTTTAGTAATAAAATACTCTACTTTGTGTAAGGTCAAAGCCCTTTATTGTACCCTGACTCACCTTTTCCTTTAGCTTTCGTAGAACAGGAACCTATAACTGCTTTTATTTCACCTCCATTACCAATGAAGACTCCACGACATTATGTACAATAACCCCTTCCTTTGGAGTCTCGAGAAGGTGAACACCAGTCTCGAGAAGGAGAACACTTAAACTAGCTAGCTAACATATGTCCTTAGCCATTCCATGACCTATCACGACTGGATCATCAGTATTCATGATTGCCTTACGACTCAAGGCAGCAGCTACCACATTTGCCTTCCCCAGATAGTATAGTATATCAATGTTGTAAGTTTAGGTCTTTCTATTTAAAGATGTATTCCAATATTTTATGATCAGTATATATGTCAACATGAACCCCATACAAATAGTGGTGCCATATTTTCAAAGTAAACACAACTGCTGCTAGCCCAAGATCATGTGTTGGGTAGTTTCTCTCATGCGGTCATAGTTGTCTAGACGCATAAGCAATTACCCTACCATTATATGTCATTTCACACCCTAAGACAACTACTAAAACATCTTAATACACTGCATACCCCTCAATACCTTCCGAAAGTGCTAGCACAGATGCAGAAGTTAGCTTATTTTTTAGCTCCTAGAAGCTTCTTTAACATGTATCATTCTATTGGAACTTGGTTGCCTTATGTGTGACCTTTGTTAGAGGTGCAAAAATAGAAGGAAAACCTTCAACAAACGTCCTGTAATAACCTGCCAAGCCTAGGAAGCTCTAAACTTCCATTGGTGTCGTTAGTCTTGGCCAATCTTTCGTAGCTTCTATGTTTTGTGAATCAACCCTTATTCCCTCATTAAACACAATATGAACCAAGAATGCAACTAATTTTAGCCAAAATTCATATTTAGAAAACTTAGTGTATAACTGTCGATCACGAAGAATCTATAACACCTATCGCAAGTGATCTGCATGGTCCTCTTATGATCTTAAATATACCAAAATGTCCTCTATAAGCACTAACACAAACACATCCAAGAATCTCTTGAATACCCTATTTATCAAATCCATAAAAACCATTGGTGCATTCATTAGCCCAAAGGATATAACAAGAAATTCAAAGTGACCATAGCGCATTCAAAAAGCAGTCTTAGGTATATCTTTCTCATTCACCCTAACTTGGTGATAACCTGTTCTCAAATCAATTTTTTTTAAAAAGCATTTGATACCCTGTAACTGATCAAATAAATCATCAATCCTCGGTAGGGGATATTTATTCTTAATTGTCATCATATTCAATTATCGATAATCGATACACATTCTCAAGATGCCATCCTTTTTGAGTACAAATAACACTGGTGCACCCCAGGGGGACACACTAGGTCTAATGAAACCTTATCTAATAAGTCTTTTAACTGCTCTTTTAATTCCCGCAATTCTACTAGAGCCATTTTATATGGAGTGTTAGAAATAGGTTGAGTGCCTTAAAGTAAGTCAATACCAAAATATATTTCTCGTTCTGGAGGTAAGCCCGAATGATTCCTTCGACATTATTTACAAGGCTTCCTAGGAGCCATTGGTTAGCCTGCCAAATATCCTGTTGTCCATATACCTTGTCCCTTAGCTCGTTGACCAAATTGATTACTCGAGACCCTTAAAATTATGGTAGAGCACTGGCTACTAAGTCGGAGTATGATGGCCTAGGTGCTCTATTAGAAAATCGAGGCCTAAGCTCACCTTAGGTTAGTATGAACTGCCCTGTAGATCCAGTTCTTTTGGCTTGTCCCCTTTCCAACTCTTATGTCCTTCTCCTCTACCTCTGATCCTTTAATTTTTGTGCTAAAGCTTGCATTCTCACTATGTCGATATCATTTCTCAAGGAACAATGGTGCAGTCTATGACTAGATTCGTATCTACCTCTCTACATATCAATGAAGTCTATCTGCCATGGTAGCAACTACATTAAGAGCATACCTTACCAGGGAATTAAATTGAAGGCTTTACTCCCTCACCCTCATATTCCCTTTGTGGAGGTTCAAGAACTGATCTGCATGAGCCTCTCAGATCTCTAATGGCAAGTAATGGTCAAGAAAGACCTCTTTGAATTCTTTTTTGGTAGTTGGAGGTGCATCTATGCTCTTAGATTGCTTCCACGCTTCATACCACAATATAACTACACTTTCAACCTATATATCACTAACTCGACATCTTATGTACCACTCACGTGCATAACATCTAAAGTGTGCTGAAATTGATCAATAAAGTCTTTGGGGTCTTCATTAGGGTCTAACCCAATAAAGGATAGGGGGACCAATTTAAGAATATCATTTATCCATGTACCAGCTACCCTATTCGTACCATTTGTATCCATAACAGGACCTACCTGCCTTTGACCTTGACCTGTAACTATATGTGTTAATAGTTGGACTGCATTTCTTAGGTCCTGCAAAGTAGCATCAATAGGTGGTTCTGGGGTAATTTCACTACTCTTGGGCTCATCAGGAACTGGAGGAGTTGGAGATGTTTGTGACAAAGACTCCTCTCGAACCTCATCTCATTGTCTTAACTAGCTGGGTATACCAACCACCAATTCTACTACCTTTCATTTACCTTTGTTCTACCTTGTTTTTGGCATACATGCTGCACAAAACAATTTAGCAATTAGACATAATGCACCTATTACACCTGACTTTATGGCATGATTTAAATAATAGATAGAAAGTAACAACTCCTAAATGCCACGTAGCCTCCTTCTTATAAATGTGGTGTACAACACATCGATAACCAAGATTCTACAAACACATGGCTTTGTAGACTCCCTAGGATGACCCATTCTGATACCACTTCTATCATGCCCCAAAGTCCCGAAAGGGTTGTCTAGCACCCTTGCCGATAAGGCTCGGAAGAACCAACCTATATCTATGCGCTTTTTATACATAGTATGAGGGGTTTCTATGCTTGAAATACCTTTCAGAAAATAAACAGTGATAACAAGCCAAAAAGAAAATACATATGACTAGGCCATTGGGGCAATGGTGTTTAAAGTACTAGGCATGACCACACTTTAATTTACATTGTTTACAAAGCCTCTACATAAGAGAAAATATATGATAAGGGTTGAGACAGGCCCCGCCTCAACTAACTGTACAATATAAACATATAAGCTCTAGACACAAACAAAGCCCTGGAGCAACCTGGAGCTTGGTATCATAGTTGTATATTCTGTACTCCTACTGGGGAGATCTACTAGCACCTATACCTGCAACATGAAATTCAGGTCCCCTATAAGGGATGTTAGTATGAGATAATATACTGAACATATAAGGCAGGATATACTATATCTGAAGTAATAACTCAAATGAGACTATGCACTAGTATAATATTAGAGACTACCTTTGGTTAGACTGTGGAATCATGTACTTTGTGTTCTTTATATTCCTTTACCTTTACTGTATAATCTGTGCACAACTGCAATACAAATGACTAACTGATCATTGGTAAAACTGTATCAAGATCGTCCCTGACTAGGTTCTTCCTTAACCCCTCGGGCTACCACCCATGATAGGATTATCCCTAGCTAGGTGATTCTTCCACCCCTTGGGCTACCACCCATCAGTAAATAATATACTTTATCTTTTAATTTCCTTTGAGATGGTTCTTTTGGTGTCACAATATTGGATTTATGGGACTGTAGATGTAACATGTCACATCTATATAATCATACAAGATAATATGACAATAAAAATATTACGTTACATAAATAATGAAATGTGTATGAGATGAAATAACTTGTCAACTTTATTTGGCAAAAAGAACCCTTGTAACTTGGTATCCATGTGTGTATATAGATTTGAGGGTGACTATATATGAAAAAATATGAACATGTGCAAGAGTGTAAACACAGTTAATGGTTGTGTCGGAGTTGGTAAGTGCTTGTATGTGCCAAGGAAGGATCTATGTTTCATGCCAAACAATACGAAATAAAGTAGCCTTACATACCTTATTGTATGACCTCGTTACCATATTGGGACAACCTTCCCTTTCTCCAAATATTTATCTATAATAGAATAGGTGATAAAACTAGCATTAGCAGCCAATAGATACACCTGGGCAGCCCAATCACATAAGAAAAAAATACACGGGCAGCAAGTGGGTGTTTATAAACCCGAGCATATTCTTTCAACCTTTTCGCCCCTAATCATATTTTCTAATACACATTAGCATGTAGACATCATGTAAAACCTGTTTTAGTGCTATAATAGTCTTACAATAGCTTACAAAGCACAATACATAACAATTCTATGCAACCTATAAATGTACAACATGATGTTACCTCCCTTTGCTACATTTCGATGTAGACAATTCCAAACGTGTTCCAACTCTAACCAAACTGTTCCAAAAATATTTACAAGTACAAACAGTACTAAAATAGTCTTATTACAGCACCCAAGAAGTCATGAAGTACGTGAACCAATAACCTTCCATCCAACAGCCCACAAGTTCCAATCAGCATTACACTTAAGATAACACAATAAAATGCATTTGTTAAATGAAACCATAATCAGGGCAATAACCTTATGGTAATATTTATACCTCAAACCATATTCATAAAATCAATTTCTCTTCATGAAATACCACACAAACCATAGAAAAGTCACTAAAACAAAAGGCAAATGTGTAGAAACTTTTTAAATACATGTTGTCCCAAATTTTCAGCACAAACATACTAGCATATACTTGTTGTTTTTCATAACAAAACCATACTAAACACATGCGTAACCTCACTTACCACTAGCTTCAAAGTTCATGGCTTCTCCAAGAACCCTAGAAGTTCCCTTGTGGCTTCTTGCTATGTTAAGAAATAAGAACAACAAAATTTTGAGAAAGCTGAATTTCTCCATGTCTAAGAGTGAATAAATGTCGCTGCTTATAACGCCATTTTATGTGAATAATTTGACCAGATTTATTTTGATATTTTGACCACTTAATACCATATATTATCAACCTATTTATATAGCAGCTTGGCCTTACACTTGTGCCTAAATGAGTCACCAAGTTGGTGGGCTTGGGCTGCCTATTTTTTGATTTTCTCTTAGCTAGTTTTGGGCCCAAATAGTCTAGTGGGTTGTGATGTCTTTGGGCCCTTTTTAATATCTTTCTTGGGATGGAATATATCACATGGGTGATAATTAAATATGGGCCAAATTTATGCCCTTAATACCAAATTTATTCATAATCGAATTTGGACTAATTCGATGTCGAGCCTCGTCTCTGTTTAGCTAGCAAATTTAAGCTATGCAAGTAGGTGACTCGCCTACTAGATTCTTAAGTCCTACCAGTACCTCAATTCTCTCACTCTATTGAAGGCCATGATCTCCTCAATTCGACACAAAACAAGTATGCACTTGACCTTCTTAAGCATTAGATACACATATCTCCCTATAATATGGGATTCGAGCACTTTTAAAAGTGAGTGCTAATTTGAACAAACTATATCATATTTAATTTGCATTGTACTAGTATTATAAGGTGTAGGGTGTTACATCTCATCTATTGTATCTCTATTGACTAAGTTGACTAAGAAGATGTCCAAGTTTGTATTGTCAGGTAAATGTGTGAAGAGTTTTTAGATGTTGAAGGATCGACCTACATCATCTCCTATTTTGACTCTACCGAATGTCTTGGATGGAGTTGTGGTGTATTATGATTCTTGTTAGATTGGCTTGGGTTGTGTACTTATGACTTATCATGCTCAAAGTCCCATTAGATTGGCGGACTCGCACCCATTGCCGATAAGGCCCAGGAGAACCAACTTATGTCTATGCACTTTCTATACATATTATTAGGTGTTTCTACATTTTACATGACCTTAAGAAAATAAATAGTGACAACAAACCAAAAGAAAATGCATATGACTAGGCTGTTGGGGCTATGGTGGTTAAAGTACGAAACATGACCACACTTTAATTTACATAGTCTATAATGCCTCTAGATAAGGAAAGGTATATGGTAAGGTTTGGGACAGGCCCCACCTCGACTAACTATACAATACAAATATATAATCTCTAGACACAAAAAAGCCCCGAAGTAACATAGAGCTTGGTATCAACAATGGATATTTTGTAATCCTACTGGGAGATATATTAGTACCTATACATGTAGCATGAAATACAGGTCCCCCATAAGGGATGTCAGTATGAGATAATTTACTTAATATGTAAGGTAACAACTACTATATATTAAGTAACAACTCAAATAAAACTATGCACTGGTGTAGTATAAGAGACCACCTTTGGTTATACTTTGGCATCGTGTACTTTATGTTCTTTATATTACTTTATCGTTACAGTATAATCTGTCCATAATATGTAATACAAAATGACCAACTGATCAGTGGTAAAATTATATCGAGATCTTCCCTGGCTAGGTTCTTCCTTAACCTCTCGGCTTACCACCCGTGATAGGATCATCCATGGCTAGGTGACTTTTCCACCCCTAGGGCTACCACCCGTCAATAAATAATATACTTTATCTTTCAATTACCTTTGAGATGATTCTTTTAGTGGTCCCAATATTGGAGCTGTAGGACTCTACATATAACATGTGACATGGAGATAATCATACAAGACAATATGACAATGAAAAGAGTACGTTACATAAATAATGAAATGCGTATGAGATGAAATAACTCATGAACTTTATTTGGCAAAAAGAACCCATGTAACTTGGTAATGCAAGCATGTATGCAAATTTGAAGGTAACGATGCATGTGAGCATATGAACATGTCAAAGAGTGGAGACACGGTTAATAATTGTCTCAGAGTTGGCAAGTGCCTTTATGTGACAAGGAGGGATCTATGCTTCAAGCCAAATAATATGGAATCAAATAGCCTTACATACCTCATTGTATGACCTCGTTACTATCTCAAGATAAACTTTCCTTCCCCTAAATACTTATACACAATATAGTAGGTCATAATACTAGCATTAGTAGCCAATAGATTCATCTTGGGAGCCCAATCACATATAACACAACACACAGGCAGCAAGCAAGTATTTATAAACCCGAGCGTATTCCTTCAACCTTTTTGACCCTAATCATATTTTTCTAATACATATTTTCATGTACATATCATGTACAACCTGTTTTAGTGCAAGGGCGACCTTACAATAGCCCATAAAGCACAACGCATAACAATTCTACACAACCTATAAATGAACAACATAATGTTACCTTCCTTCGCTACATTTTGACGTCGACAATTCCAAACCTATTCCAACTCTAACCAAACTATTCCAAAAATATTTATATATGCAAATAGACCTCAAATAGTCTTATAATATGACTCAAGAAGTCATGAAGGATGTGAGCTAGTAGCCTTCCATCCAACAACCCACAAGTTTTAGTCAACATTACCCTTAGCATAGCACAACAAAACTCGTTGGTTAAATGAAACCAAAATCAGGGCACCAATCTTAGGGTAATATTTACAAATAAAACCATATAAATAACATCAAGTTATATTCATAATAAAGCCCACAAACTATAGAGAAGTCACTAAAAAAAAGGCAAGTATGCAACAACTTTCTAAATACATGTTGTCCCAAATTTCTAGCACAACATAGTAGCATATACTTCTTGTTTTTTATAAGAGAGCTATACTAAAATCATATGTAAACTTACTTAAAACTAACTTCAAGGTGTAGGTCTTCTCCAGGAACCCTAAAAGACTCCTTGTAGCTGCTTGCTAGGTCAATAAAGAAAAACACCAATGTTTTGAGAAAGCTGAATTTTTTCCAAGTCTAAGAGTGAATAAATGTTATTACTTATAACCACTTTTTATAGGACTAATTTGGACGCCTTTCTTTCGACATTTTAACCATTTAATACCACACATTATCAAGCAGGTTATCCAGCAGCTTGGCAATTACACTTGGGCATAAATGGGTCTCTAAGATGATGGGCTTAGGTTGCCTATTTTCCAACTTTCTCTTAGTTAGTTTTGGGCCCAAATGGTCAAGTGGGTTGTGATGTCTTTGGGCCCTTTTTAATATATTTCTTGGGCCGAAAATATAGTACATGGGTGATCTTAAAACATAGGCCAAATTTACACCCTTAATACATACTTTATTCATAATTGGATTTGGAAAAATTTGACGTCGAGCCTCATCTCCATTTAGCTAACAAATTTAACTTAAGCAAGTAGGTGATTAACCTACTATATTACTAAGTACTACAAGCACCTCAATTCTTTTACTTCATTCAAGTTTGTATTCTCCTCAATTTGACACAAAACATGTATACATCCGACCTTCTTAAGCATTAGACGCACATATAGCCCATTAACACGAGATTCAAGCACTTTTAATAATTAGCGATAATTTGACCAAACCATGTCATGTTTTATTTGTGCAGTACTAGTATTGTAAGGTGTAGGGTGCTATATTCCCCCCCTAGGAACGTTCATCCTCGAATGTTAGCACAATTGGATAGCTTAACCAAGTTTAAACCTTTACTTACACAAACTTTTGACAATGAATTAAGTATTCAACCACACATACCTATTAGTTTAAATAAGTAAAGGTACTTTGATTTCATTGTGTCCTCTACCTCCCATGTCATTTCTTACACTTGCTGGTTTCTCTAAAGTACTTTTATTGAAGCTATTTCTTTATTCCTTAGCTCCTTAACTTGATGATCTAGAATAGATATAGGTACCTCTTCATATGTGAGATTTCCTGTAACCTGTACATCCTCAATAGGAGTGATACAAGATAGATCACCTATGCATTTTCCAAGCATTAAGACATGAAAAATTGGATAAACCATTGAAAGATCTTGGGGTAGCTCTAGTTCATATGCAATCTACCCGAACCTCTTAATAATTTTATATGGTCCTATGTAACGCGGACTTAGTTTTCCTTTCCTACCAAATCTCATAACCCCTTTCATTGGAGATACCTTTAAAAATACCCAATCCACTACTGCGAATTCCAGTCCTCTCCTTCTAGCAATCACATATGATTTGTGATGACTCTGGCTATTTCTAGTTGTCGCTATATCACCTTAACTTTTTCCATGGCTTATTGTACTAGATCTGGCCAAAGTAAGGTGGTTTCACCCACTTCAAGCAATCCAATTGATGACCTACATTTCCACCCATACAAAGCTTCGTAAGGTGCGATGTTGATACTCGTGTGATAACTGTTATATAGGCAAATTCAATAAGTGCCAAATGGTCCACACAATAGCCTTTAAAGTCCAATGCATAAGCTTGCAACATATCTTCAAGTGTTTAAATGGTGCGCTCTGCTTGACCATCTATTTGAGGCTGGAAAGGTATACTCAAATTCACTTATGTCACTAAACTTCTTTGGAACGACTTCCAAAACTTTGCAGTGAATTAAGCTCCTCGGTTAGATGTAATACATACTGGAACTCCATGTAGATTGACTATCTCTTTAAGGTATAGCTTGGCATACACTTCAACTATATAATCACTCCTAATTGGCAAGAAGTGTGCTGACTTTGTGACTCTATCAACTATCACCCATATAGAGTCAAACTTCTGAAATGAGCGAGGCAAACCTGTAACAAAATCCATATTGATCATATTCCACTTCTAGGTTAGAGGCTCTGTACACTGCATATAACCTCCTGGCTTTGGTGTTGTACTTTCACCTGTTCACAATTTGGACATTGAGCCACAAATTTTGCAAGGTCCTTTTTTATGCCTCCCTACCAAAACATCCACTTTATGTCATGGTACATCTTAGTTGATCCTGGTGGATGGAATATTGGAAATGATGGGCTTCTTCCATTATTCTCTTTCTTAATCCATTAATATCAGGTACACATAATCTATATTGGCAATAAAGTACTGCATTTTGTGGAAGGCCAAAAGCCCTTTATCATACCCTAACTCACTTTTACCTTAAGTTGTCATAGAACAGGATTCTCGAACTATTGTTATTTTATCTCTATTACTAATGAATACATTGCTGGATTACGTACAATAACCCCTTTCTTTGGAGTGTCAAGAAGGGGAACTCCTAACCTGGCTAACTGATATTAATACTTAGCCATTTCGTGACTTATCACAGTTGGATTATCAGTATTTATGATTGCCTTATGACCCAAAGCATCGGCTACAACATTTTCCTTCCCTAGATAATATAGTATATCAATAACATAATCATTTATTATCTCTAGCAGTCTCCACTATCTTTACATCTTGGTGCTTAAAGATCTATTGCAGGCTCTTATGCTCAGTATATAAGTCAACATGAACCCCATACAAATAGTGGCGCCATATTTTCAAAGTAAACACAACTACTGCTAGCTCAAGATCATGTGTTGGATAGTTTTTCTCTTGTGGTCGTAGTTGCCTAGACGCATAAGTAATTACCCTACCATTCTGTATTAGTACACACCCTAAGCCAACTCATGAATCATCACAATACACTATATACCCGTTAATGCCTTTTGGGATTACTAGCACAGGTACAGAAGTTAGCTTATTTCAGCTCCTGGAAGCTCCTTTCACATGCATCATTCCATTAGAACTTGGTTGCCTTTTGTGTCAACTTTGTTAGAGGTGCAGAAATAAAAGAAAAACTTTCAACAAACCTTTTGTAATAACCTGCCAAACCTAGGAAGCTTCGAACTTCCATGGGTGTTGTTGGACTTGGGCAATCTTTCACAGCCTCTATCTTTTCTGAATCAACCCTTATTCTCTCAGCAGACACAATATTACCCAAGCATGCTACTGAATTTAGGCAAAATTCACATTTAGAAAATTTGGCATACAACTGCTGATCACGAAGAACACCTATCGTAAATGATTTGTGTGGTCTTTTTCTGATCTTGAATATACTAAAATGTCATCTATGAATACTATTATGAATATATCCAAGAATGTCTTAAATCCATTAAAACAACTGGTGCATTTGTTAGCCCAACTTGCATAACAAGAAATTCAATGTAACCATAGCACGTTCTGAAAGCAGTCTTAGGTATATCTTTCTCCTTCACCCTCACTTGGTGATAACCTGATCTTAAATCAATTTTTGAAAAGCATTTGGCACCCTATAACTGATCAAATAAATCATCAATCCTTGGGAGAGGGTATTTATTCTTAATTGTGACCCTATTCAATTATCGATAGTCGATACATATTCTAAAGGTGCCATCCTTTTTGTGTATAAATAAGACTGGTGCACCCCAAGGGGACATACTAGGTTTTATGAAACCCCTATCCAATAAGTCTTTTAATTGCTCTTTTAATTCCCACAATTCTGCTAGGGCTATTCTATATAGAGGGACAACAAATAGGTTGAGTGCTTGGAAGTAAGTCAATACCAAAATCTATTTCACGTTCTGGAGGTAAGCCTGGGAGTTCTTCAGGGAACACATCGACAAATTCATTCATTATTGGAACTAACTAAAAAGTTGATGATTCTGCTTCCATATCCCCCACTCTAACTAAATAACATATACAACCCTTGGATATCATTTTTATGGCCTTAAAATAAGATATAAACTTCCGCGCTGGTGACCCAACATTGCCTTCCCATTTAATAACTACCTCCTTTGGGAAGTGAAAGCACACTCTCTTAGTTCGGCAATCCACGGTGGCATAACAAGTAGCTAACCAATCCATATCTATTATAACATTAAATTCCACTATTTGTAACACAATTAGGTCAGCTAATGCATCACGATAACAAATACTTAAATAGACAGTCATAATAAACCATTCTAGCCATAATAGATTCACCGGTTAGTATGGAAACTTCAAATGGTTTGTTCAATAATTTGGGTATTCTCTTAAGCTTTCCAGCAACTAGTGGAGTGATATATGATAGTGTAAAACCAGGGTCAATTAATGCATATGCATTATGTAAAACTATGGACAATGTACCCATGACCACATCAGGTGAAGCTTCAAAATTCTGTCGACTCCCCAGTGCATAAGTGCAATTTCGGACTCTACTAGAGCTATCTGCCCCTCTCACACCTCTACCATGACCCATAGGTGCTTGTTGACACCTACCTAATGGAAAGATTGATGATGATGCTACAATTGTTGACCTAGTATATTATGTTATACCAGTTATACGTCTCCTCGGGCAATTCCTTATCATGTGCCCTGGCGCACCACACCAATAACAAACCTTTGTACCAATAAGATATATACCCAAATGACTTCTTCCACACTGTTTACAAGGCTGCCTAGGAGGCATTAGTTGTCCTACTAAATATCCTGTTATCCGTAGACCTTGTCCCTCACCTCGTTGACCAAACTGATTACCTCAGGACCCTTGAAATTGTGGTAGAGCACTGGCTGCAAAGTAGGAGAATAATGGCCTAGGCGGTCTATTAGAAAACCAAGGTCTAAACTCACCATAGGAAGGTGTAAACTGCCCTGTAGATCTGGCCTATTTGGCCTACCCCTTTTCCAACTCTTGTATCTTTATTCTCTGCCTCTGATCCTCCAACTTATGTGCAAAAGAATGCATTCTCGCTATGTCCATATCTTTGTTAAAAGAAGCAATGATGCAATCTTTGACCACATACATATCCACCCTATCTACATATCGATGAACTCTATCTGCCATGATAGCAACTACATTAAGAGCATACCTTGCCATGGAATTAAATTGAAGGCTATACTCCCTCACACTCATATTCCCTTGGTGGAGACTCAGGAGCTGATCTGCATGGGCCTCTCGAATCTCTAATGGAAAGTAATCCTTAAGAAATGCCTCTTTGAACTCCTTCTAGGTAGTTCGGGGTGATCTATACCCTTAGATTGCTTCCTAGTCTCATACCACAATATAGCCATAACTTTCAACCTATATGTCACTAACTCGACAGCTTCTATACCACTCACATGCATAACATCTAAAGTGCATTGAACATGATCAATAAAGTCTTGGGGATCTTCATTGGGATCGGACCTAGTGATGGATCGAGGGTCCAAATTAAGCAAAATCACCTATCCTCGCGCTAGCTACCATATTCATACCACCTGCAACTATAACTAGACCTTCCTATCTTTGACCTTGGGCATCAAATATATGGATCAATAGTTAGACTGCATTTCTCAAATCCTGCATGGTAGCATAAATAGGTAGTTCTAGGAGAATTTCACTACTTCTGGGTTCATCAGGAGCTAGAAGAGTTGGAGATGTCTGTGACATAGACTCATCTTAAATCTCATTTTGTTGTCTCACCTGACTGTGTAAATCAACCACCACTTCTATTCCCTTACCTTTACTTTTGTTTTGAATGTTTTCTGGCATACTTGTTGTACAAAACAATTTAGGAATTAGACATAATGCACCTATTACACTTAGCTTTATGGAACGACGTAAACAATAAAAAGAAAGTAATAACTCCTAAATGTTACATAGCCTCCTGCTTATAAATGTGGTGCAGAACACATCGATAAACAAGACTCTACATAGACACGGCTTTGTAGACTTCCTAGAATAACCTACTCTGATACCACTTCTGTCATGCCCAAATTTCCATTAGGGTGAACTTGCACCCATTGTCGGTAAGGTCTGGGAGAACCAACCCGTATCTATGCGCTTTCTATACATATTATAAGGTGTTTCTACATTTGACATGCCCTTAAAAAATAAATAGTGATAACAAGCCAAAAGAAAATGCATATGACTACGTTGTTGGGGCCATGGTGGTGAAAGTACGAGACATAACAACACTTTAATTTACATAGTCTACAAAGCCTCTAGATAATGAAAAGTATCTTGTATGGGTCGGGATAGGCCTCACCATGACTAACTATATAATACAAACATATAAGCTCTATACACAAATAAAGACACGAAGCAACAAGTAGCGTGGTATCAGCAATGGATATCTTGTACTCCTATTGGGGAGATCTACTAACACCTGCACCTGCAACATGAAATGCAAGTCCCCTGTAAAGGACGTCAGTATGAGATAATGTACTAAATTTGTAAGGAAGGAACTACTATATATGACTTAACAACACAAACGAAACTATGCACTGGTGTAGGATAATAGACCACCTTTGGTTATACTTTGGCATCATGTACTTTATGTTACTTTACCTTTACTGTATAATCTGTGCACAATATGTAATACAAATGAACAATTGATCAGTGGTAAAACTATATCAGGATCGTCCCTGGCTAGGTTCTTTCTTAACTCTTCGGGCTATCACCCGTGATAGGATCGTCCCTGTCTAGGTGATTCTTCCACCCCTTGGGCTATCACCCATTAATAAACAATATACTTTATCTTTCAAGTACCTTGGAGATGATTCTTTTGGTAGTCACAATATTGGAGCTGTAGGACTATAGATATAACATGTGACATGGAGATAATCATACAAGACAATATGACAATGAAAAGAGTACGTTACATAAATTATGAAGTGCGTATGAGATGAAATAACTCGTGAACTTTATTTGGCCAAAAGAACCCATGTAACTTGGTATCCAAGCATGAATGCAGATTTGAAGGTGACAATGCATGGGAGCATATGAACATGTCAAAGAGTGGATACACGGTTAATCATTATATCGGAGATGGCAAGTGCCTTTATGTGCCAAGGAGGGATCTATGCTTCATGCCAAATAATATGGGATCAAGTAGCCTTACATACCTTGTTGTATGACCTCATTACTATCTCAAGATAAACTTTCCTTACTCCAAATACTTATCTAAAACATAGTAGCTGATAAAATTACCATTAGCAGCCAATAGATAATCTTGGGTGCCCAATCACATAAAAAACAACACATGGGCAGCAAGCGGGTATTTATAAACCCGAGCGTATTCCTTCAACCTTTCCACACCTAATCGTATTTTTACAATATATATTTTCATATACACATCATGTATAGCATGTTCTAATGCCAGAACAACCTTACAATAGCCCACAAAGTACAACAATAATAATTCTACACAACCTAAACATGAACAGTATAACATTACCTTCCTTCTCTATATTTCGACGTCAACAATTCCAAACCTATTCCAACTCTAACCAAAATATTCCAAAAAAATTTAAACATGCAAATAGACCTAAAATAGTCTTATAACAACACTCAAGAAGTCATGAAGGACGTGGCTAATAGCCTTCCATCCAACAGCCCACAAGTTTTAGTCAACTTTACCCTTAGTATAGCACAACAAAATTCATTGGTTAAATGAAACCAAAATCAGGGCATCAACCTTAGGATAATATTTATAACTCAAAGAATATTAAGAAAATCGATTTCTCTTCATAATACAGCCGACAAACCATAGAGAAGTCACTAAAAAAAAGGCAAGTATGCAACAACTTTCTAAACACATGTTGTCCCAAATTTCCAGCACAACATACTAACATATACTTTTTGTTTTTCATAATAAAACCATACTAAACACATGTGCCTCTAAGAACACTAAAAGTCCCCTTGTTACTGCTTGCTAGGTCAAGAAAGAAAAATACCAAAGTTATGAGAAAGCTAAATTTTTTTCAAGTCTAAGAGTGAATAAATGTTGCTGCTTATAACCCCCTTTTAGAGGACTAATTTGGCCACGTTGCTTTAAAACTTTTGACCACTTTATACCACACATTAAAAAGCTGGTTATCCAGCAGCTTGGCCATTACCCTTGGGCCTAAATGGGTCTCCAAGTTGATGGGATTGGGCTACCTATTTTCCAACTTTCTCTTAGTTAGTTTTGGGCCCAAATGGTCAAGTGGGTTGTGATGTATTTGGGCCCTTTTTAATATCAATCTTGGGCTAAAAATATAGTACATGGATGATCCTAAAACATGGGTTAAATTTACATCCTTAACATGGAGTTTATTAATAATTGGTTTTGGACAAATTTGACGTCGAGCCTCATCTCCGTTTAGCTAACAAATTTAAGCTAAGCAAGTAGGTAACTCACCTGCTAGCTTACTAAGTCCTACAAGCACCTCGATTCTCTTACTTCATTTAAGGTTTTAATCTTCTCAATTTGACACAAAACATGTATGCACTCAACCCTCTTAAGCGTTAGACGCACATATATCCCATTAACACAAGATTCAAGCACTTTTAATAATTAGTGGTAATTTGACCAAACCATGTCATATTTCATTTGTGTAGTTTTACCAAACCATGTCATATTTCATTTGTGTAGTACTAGTATCGTAAGGTTGGAGTGTTACATTATTGTTAGTACCTAATTACTACAAGCCATGAAGAAGGTTTCGTGTGCAATTCCAGTGAGGGGTGGACTTTCTGAATTTTTGTCTATGAACATGCAAATGAGTAATTAAGCTTTGTCCTGTGGTAACCTTGGCCTACAGCAAGGTTGGGTGTTGTATCCTAGGGGATAAATTTCTACCCATGATAAACTTCAAAAGCATTTTACTGTCAGTGGATGTCCATAATCATCAACTGGTTATGGCCCTAAATAACTCACATGAACTCACTAGATTAAGTTGGAGGTACTGTCGCACCTCCACATAGTGTTTTACTATTGACTATAGATACTATGTTATGTTGATTATGTTATTCAGGTGCTAATATACCTTTACCATGTTCTACAGGTTGAGGAATAACATCGCACAAAATGTAGTTGAGATCTTGGGAAGTGTTATATCTTAAATTACATGACCTTTTTAATATGAAATTCTAGATTGGCGTTCTTCTCTGCCACTATCAAAAGAATCTTACCCAACAACCTAGAATGCATCTTCTCTGGTCGAGTGAGTTTAATCAAGTATTAATTGATTATGCATCAATATCTACCCACTATTCATGTAGGGACTATACATGAATGGTTGGTTTAGTATGTATTTTCTGGGTGTAGAGATTCCCGAGTAGTTTATGTATAAGAACTCGAGGACTAATTCAATCTCAGTGGCCTTATCTAAAAATTTGTACACCCATATTCAGAGGGGTTGTTGCTTTTGTTGCTTTTGACATGAAGACTTCTTTCATTGTATGGAAATTCATTTGGGATGACCACTTTATTATTTGTACTATCAAATTCCCAAAAACATTCTAAGGACTTATGATGTGGTTGACGTTCACAAGCTATGATGGTTTATGGTATTTTCAGACACATCATTCAAACATAAAGACAAGGCCAAACATATGATTTTCCAACTTTTTACACTCAATCAAGCATTAGAACATAGTATTGATAATTCAAATTTAACAACAAATGATGGAAAACATGGATTCATAACTTAACTAGTCCAAACACCATATCCAATAATTAATTTCAACTTAATCAACACAAGTGTAGTATTTCAAAAGGGTATAGGATCAAGAACTTACCAAATTTTTGCAAAAAAGATGCTACAAATACGAGTGGACGAGGAAAGGAACCCTAGCGCTATTGGAAAGTTGGCCAAAAAAGTAATGTGGTTGCTCTTCAATGGTCTGACGAACAAGGGAAGGGGTTGTCAGGTTATTCATGTAATTTTGGGAGAGAATGGGGTCAAATTAATTTGACCACTTCCATTTATAATTTGATGAGTTTGGCAAAAATTAATGGGCCTAGGATCTACAAAACCTTGATTATGGGTCGTAGAAGATTTTACGGCCTGTAAATTAGGGTCTTGTGGAATGCCCAAACTCTAATTTTGAGGACTGGTTTTATGGACCAGTCTACGAGTCATAGAATTTTGTGATAAATTGCAAGGTTGACACACTTATGGATGTCTAATTCATGGTCCCTGTTATGGTGAAAATCATTGAGACTATGGGTCCTTATATACTAGGCAAACCATATACCTTCAACATTAAGTCAGGATGGGTATGGACCATTTTAGAAATGGTTATAGGGTATAACAACTCTCCATATTTATCCTTTATGGGTGGAAGTGATGGGTAACCAAGTTCTGTGAGGGCACTTGGATTGTATTGTTAGTATTTGACTTTTCATGTGATTGTGGACTATTGATATTCCCTTTCTTGTCTTAGTTGTGTTGTCACAAGGCTACCCGTGCACCGTGTCACCATTTTGACAAGTTTTTGATAAAATGTTCGAATTATGATTTCGTGTGGAATTGATAGTCCAATGTATATATTATGAGTTGAACGACTATATTATGATTAAAGGAATGTATGTATATGATGCTATCTCTATAGTGTTAAGAATTTACCGATACTCACTTAGGGGGTTGTAGGCTCGGGTAACCTTGTTGAAGGGTTTGTACCTCGATTTCGTCGCTTAGGAAGTGGCAGCCTTATGCAACCATATCGCAAGATTTGTACCTTGATAACCATGTTGGGTGGTTTGTACTCCATCAACCACATTTGGGGGTTTGTACTACATCTACCATGTTGGAGGGTTAGTATCTCATCAACCAAATTTAGTGTAATTAGGGTTAGAATACAATACTTCCCGTAAGGTGAAGTATGGCTTAGCTTGGCAAATAGATGACCTCTCTAATGGTGAAAGTTAATCATCAGGGTTCTAAGTTGTAGCTCTCTTGGTCTTATTCTTTATCCATTAAGATCTCCTCCCACGTATGCGCTATCTTATCTGTAAGTCCAACGATTTACAGGCATGCTTTACGTCAAGCATTAACGATGCATGCCATATTAAGCTCTCACTTATCTATTGCTTATTACTACACATTTTGACTATATTGGATTATTTTTTGTTGCATTATATCCTAATTACTTGGTATATTCAAAAGTACTATTGCATACTTTATGCCTACATGATATCACCATGTAGGGACTCAAGCTCCTCTTGATCAACCTCTATGTGGCTAGTAATACACTTCAAAGATAAGTTCTTGGTGAGTCCTCAAGTTTGAGGACATTATCTACCTTTTTCCTATTTTTAAGATTTCTCTATGTTAAACAAGTGACAATATGATGGTGCTTCTAGATAGTATATTGGCCTCCGTTCCGTTCCAAGGTAGAGGTGTATGTTGGATATTATGATGTTATTGTGTTGTGAGCTTGACTCTTATTCTTCATTTATATTCAAAAACTTCCCTTAGTCCCACTTCCCATTCTATATATCTCTTGTTGTTGTATACTTTGCTTCTATGACCAAGGATGTCTAATTGATATTCTAAGGGGCTTGTTTGGGTCCATTTTGGTTCCTATTCACCAAGTCGCATCTAGGCGCTAGGCTTGGGTTGTGTCAAAATATTCTAGAAAGGTAATCTTGAACTCCTCCCATTTGACAACCTTACCATAAAACCTCTCCATCGACCATTCAGTGCACCATACAAGAGCTATATCCTTTAACTGATAAGCAACCAACTCATATTTCTCTTCAAAAGTTACTTGCATAATATTTAACACTTTGGTGAGCTCATTAACTGGAGGTGCTTAACCCTCATTAATGGAGCTGGTTTGGGAGCACTTCCTCGAGGCATCTTCTTTAACAGAGCAAGTACACCATTAAGATCAAGGAAATCAAATATATGATTTTTAGCACGATATAAGACATAAAGAAATAAGGTCATTCCTAGAACATCTTCGAAGCCTCCCCACTCATAGGCTGGTGCACTTCACCCAGGAACGGGACTTTACTTGACTCAGTATATTGAACTCCGAGGATCATCTACAAACCTAGTTCTCTGATACCACATCTGGCATAACCTAGAACTACGGTTTAGGAGTAACACTTGATTGGGGACCCAAGAATCCCCAAACAAGTATCAAAGTATCGAAATTCACATTATCAGTTTGAAAGCATATTCAAGTAGTAACACATATTTCTAAGTGTAGGTAGAGTAGGACTCATGCTATGGGGATATCATAGGGAAAGGGAGTAATACGGATTCATATTGCACATAACACATAAAGACTAAGGGGTAGGGAAGTATGACTCACTCTATGGAGATGGCATAGGGAAAGGGAGTAACATAGATTCATATAGCACAAAACATATAATGACTCAGGGCCGGGTAAGTATGACTCACTCTATGGGGGTAATGTGGGGCTTCAGATCTTTCACATCATACACATGACTGTATCATAATCTTATACTGATTCTTATAATAATATAAACAGGAAACCAAGGCATAATAAAATCTCCAATCACAACACCTAGCATATAAATGTAATGGAGTTTTATAAGATATCCAACAATGCCTCTAAATATAAGACTGGTCGGGGCCCAAGACATATCCTAGTCTCACCCTCAGAGTTAATAAAAATAAGTTAAATACCATAAGTAAAGGAGTAGTGTTACTCCTTGAAATATAGGACTCACTAGAAGAAGCAAAACTTGAGATTAGATCTAAATGTCGTGCGGTAGATGAATGTACTCCTCGATCCCAACATGGTGAGATCATGTAGGTAAAAGTATGTGTTAGTATGTTTGAATGTACTAAATATGTAGGATGCAATGCTTATGACTTACCAAACCTGCATTTCAGTGTTAGATGACAAGGGCACATGATATAAAAAGAGCCATATATAAAAAGAAGAGTAGTATAAAATATACTATTAAGTTCATTATTTATGAAATTCAATGATGCTCATATATAGTGGGTATGAGACCTAAATCAACATTAAAAACCCATGCGGCTATTACATGAATTTTCCCGATGTTGACCTCTCATCGCTTGGACAAAATCCCTTGCCAAAGATATTCTATACCACACATTATGACCCGGTAATCTTCAAAGGATTTCCATTATTATATCAAATCAATAAATGAATAGCAATACCTCATGACCTAGTCATTTGTTAGACGGTGACCATTCCTATGCTGGCATATAGTTCGAGGAAACAGAGAAGACTATTGGTGATAGCCATGACTCTCTCAATCTATCGGCGCTAAGTCAATATCCCACATATACATTTATTTAAAAGAGGCAATAGTCATGTCAAATCATTTTGATGCATATTTAAGCTTAAAAGCTAAACACACTTCATAACCATTCATTCATGGGCTAAAAAGCCAAATCGTAGTTCAATATCATGTTTCTCGTGCATAAGAATAGCCTATTCATTAAATAATATGGTGCAAGCACCCAATATATTAAAATAGCCATTAAAATAGACATTTATGTGATCAAATTCTTGTCATAAGCAATATGGGAGCTTGAATCAACCATTTTCATAAATCATATATGAACTTAACCCACTAGTAATTTCATAAATCTGATGCTCATGAGATGCATATACTATGAATGTGATGAGATTAGCATGTGTAATATAGATTCAGTCAAAAATCAATAATATAATATGAAATTCAAGTGAAACCATAATTAAATCCACATTTAAAATCTTAATATAAATTACCCATGCACAAATCAAGCTTTAAAGGGGACGTCTATCTTCATAACTTAATAACTTCAATGTAATTCTTCATGTAATGGCTTAAAGTAACTTAAAAACATAAATAAAGTGCAACCCACACATCAATCGAATTTAAATTGTCATAATAATGAAACTTCACCTTTTAAGTAAGCTTAAATTCATGAAAATTGATTGAAAAGATTTAGGTCTCCTTGATTGGAAGCAACCCAGGATCAAAACCCATATACCTTGACAAAATGACGAACTTTCAACAGAAATTTAAAGGTAAAGGAGCCTTTTCTTTAATCCCAAGCTTAATTCCCATTACTATTCTTGAGAGAGACTTGAGACGATTTTCAAATGTGAGGAATGAAGTTTGAATATTAGGAATAGGGTTTAGGTTATTAGGAAGTCTTTCGGTATCATAGGAAGTCCCCAAAGACCATTACAATAAATCATATTTACAAAAATAACATTAATGAAACGAGTTAAAAAATTAGACGTCACCACTTCAAGGCTGGGGTGTATGGGTCATATGACACTACATGGTCCATGTACTTTCCTTGAACCACTAAATAGAAAACTTTAACTTTACAAAGATTTGAAACCATAGCCGTACACACAGAAACTTTGTTGAAAACTTTACTCTTATGGAAGGGCCATATGGACAGTGTGAAGCTACATGAGTCGTGTACGTGCCCATAGCACGTCCCACAGAAAAAATTCTCACGACCAAGTTACGATATGGTGATCTAATACATAGAAAAAACTTTCATTCTAAAAGCTATACAAAACTCATGGCCTGTGAGACACCACACGATCTGTGTACTCTCACGTAGTCCCCAAAAAGAGGGGTTACAAGACTAAGGCCACCACACGGCCTTCTACACAGTCTATGAATTATCACATGGCTCGTGTGGAGTCCATGTATGGCGTCCCTTAGCTTGAAACTACTCACCAAGGCTAATAAAATATTTTTTAGGCTAAGGGTCACTTTGCTAGAGGCCACACGAGTCGTGTGACCTCACAAGGACCGTGATGTCTCCCTTAAAGTGCACCTTGTTCGAAAACTCCCCGAAATCAAAATTTTCAAGCTCCAATGATGTCCTACCGTGACGGGTCATTACAATAGGTATGAAATGTAGATTGGACATAAGTGTATTAGACATATGAATATTTGAAGAAAAATGGAACATTAGCTCATGAAATGTAACATTCCTAGATACATGAATCTTCTTATCACTTAGACATAACTCTTTGTACGCCTTTATGCCAAAAGTGTATCCTACAAATAGATATGGTGCTACTCTAACTTCAAATTTAGTTCTGTGAGTTTTAGATGTAGCGGAAGTAGCAATGGCACCCAAATCTCGACATATGAGAACATTTGGCTTCTTGGTTGTACAAGAGATTGAAGGTTCATTTACTACGAAGTAATACAGAAGGTAGTCAATTAATGATGTTGCTACGAGGCACATTAACCCCAACAAAGTTTTGTCAATTTGGATTGGAAATGTAAGGGCCTTGCACTTTTCTGGTAGGGTTTTGTGTTTTCTCTCTACTACTTCATTTTGTTGTAGAGTATATAGACATGATCTTTCGTTAAGGATTCCTTTTTATTGAAAGAAAAGAGCAGTTTCATTACTTGAAAATTCTAGACCATTATCTGATCTCAATGTTTGAACAGTGGTCTTAAACTGATTTTCAACCATGTTTATAAAAGCCCTTATGACATGTAAGGCATTACTTTTGCAACTCAACAAGTTTATCCAAGTGAACCTGCTGAAATCATCAATAAGGGTGATGAAGTATTTAAAATATTCATGGGTTTCCACGGGATAAGGTCCCTATAGATCAACATGGAGTAATTCAATTATTTTGGATGCTCTGTAGTTTTTGAGTGGAAAAGGTAGCCTGATTTGTCTTGCCATGGGGAAAATCTTGCAAGTGAAAGGTTGTTTGGTAGAGAACACCACATGAATTGAGGATATTCTTTTCATTTTTCTAAGGGGGGCATGTCCTAGTCTATAGTGCCATAATATATCTATATTAAACTGAGGAGATAAATGAGACATAAAATCATGAGCATTGTGTTCATTTCTGTGAGAATAATTCGCTATATATAGAACTCAATGGGAAATGTGATTTGTTACATTGGATAAGGAATTGCATGAATGAGAATGACATTGACATCCTATTTTGTCACTATGAAATAAAAAACATTGAGTTGGTTCATGAAATGACCCCAAAAGTTCCAAAAAATGTGCCTTAGTAGTTGCCATAATCGTAATTTTTTTCATATATCTCAAAATCTATGCATGATACCAAAAATTTGACTTTATATTGGGGATCAGGGGCAAGATTGAGTGGGAGATGGGTCTAACCCTGATTTTAGAGCAACTGAATCAAAATTTCACTTTGCTAAAAATTTGATTTCTAGAATTGATTTGTGTTAGTATTACGACATGCAGCCATCGTGGACCAATGTAAGTATGCCCTCCTAATTTGGTTCGCGTCGTGGACCAGACACTGACCTATGTTATTTTATTGTCAGTTTTTCCAGTTCAATTCATGGCCTTTGGATTTTGGGCCTAATCCTTCATATGCATGGAAAAACCTATACTTAGTCATTTTTAACCCCACATAATCCAAGACATTCGCAAAAACCTCTCTAATACTTAGACAAATATATCACCAAATTTCTAGCATTCCAAATGTGTTACGAATCTGGTTATGGAGACTATGGAGAAGGTAATGTTAATTAGGGAAATGTTGAAAACTACCCAAAGTCATCAAAATTCCTATACCGATGTGAGGAGAAGAAATCTTGAACTTAAGGTTGGTGATTGGATCTATTTGAAGGTTTCCCCTTTGAAGGGTGTGGTTCATTTTGGTAAGAAGGTTAAATTGAGTCAATGATTTATGGTTCCTTATAGGGTGATGAGGAAGATTGTTAGGGCAACCTATGAGTTGGAGTTTCCTCATAAAATAGACATGGTTCATCTAGTCTTCTATGTGTGTATGTTGGAGAAGTATATGGGTAACCCAAATGCTATTATACCACTAGATGTTGTGGGTGTTGTTGAAGAGAACTTGACTTATGAAGAGGTCCCGATAGAGATTTTGGATAGACAAGTGAAGAGGTTGAGGAACGAGGATGTTTCTTCCATCACGGTTATTTGGAGAAATTAACAAGTTGAAAGTACTAAATAGGAAGCAGACGCGAACATGCAAAATTGATATCCCTATCTCCTCCATTCTACTCAAGCCTAAGGTACTAATTCTAAGCCTTTTATGTGATTTCATTACTCATGTATCAGCCCTTATATCATTTTCATGCATTCATGTTTCTGTTGACAAGTTCATGGTGATTTTGACACTTATGTTGAGATTTTTATAATGGTTTTAAGTGCATTGTTGCATTTTAATTCTTGTTGGGGATTATTTGTTCATGATTACTCTTCTTATTTACGCTTATTTTACATTTGGGGATGAATGATCCTAAGGGGGGATATTGAAATAATCCCAAAAAGTGCCCGAAAATGTGCCTCAAAAGTG
>JAOTQJ010067683.1:0-13379 GCA_025642045.1 Solanum sejunctum | reverse complement strand
TATGGGATCTGAGCTTTTGATGCTGGTAAAATCATTGTCTGGGTTTCTATCTCTACATATATGACTGTACACCAAAACTTACGTTTCTTTCAGATTAGCTATGTATCAATTCCAAACTTTTTTGAGATCAGTACCGTGATTTGCCTGTTCATTTCATGCTATTAGCTATTTCAGCACTAGTTTATAATAATCTGTCAACACCCGTCAACTTATTGTACTCTATGCATTATAAACTGTCGTAGATTAGTCTTTCAATCTTGTAACTATGTTAATTTGAGTAGTTTTTTGGGATAGTTTACTCAGAAAATAACTCAATTGTTAGTATTTCACTGACTTTTTTTATTGATTATATTGATGTGATAATTTTTACGGCGAACAAAAATTTACGATTTTTTAAAAAATTTTCTTATAAAAAAGTTGGAGGTAGGGAAAGGGAAAGGAAAAGGTAAAGGTAAAGGTAAAAAGAGGTAGATGATTACAAAATAGAGAATTAAACCTTCATTAACAATGTAAAAATTTATACAATTAATCAATTAAAGTATTAAAATTTCTCATAAAATTTTATTTTGTTTTAACCATTCTATTGAATTGCCCTACTTGATTCGATTTGCTAAACTATATGGGTTGAATATATTTTTTATATTTGAAGGAAAATTAAATAAAATGTTCATTAGATTAAATTATTTAAATAAAAATTAACCCACATTATAAAATAAAACTTTATATTATATAAGTAATCATTTAGTACTTTATTTTATAAAACTTTGCTTCTCCTTTTGCTCCTTCACCTTCTCTCGCCTACTCCTTTTCCTCCTTTTTCTTCTTTCTTCTCTTTCCCTTGCCCCTCATTTTTGAAACACATTTATGTGCTTCGGAAAATTCAATAATTATAATTTTCATATATCTTAAAATTCATATATGATTCAAAAATCTGACCTCATATTCTTGATCAGGGGACAAAATTGAGTTGGAAATGGATATAACTTGAATTTATAAGATCCATAGCGAAAAATAATATTTGCTAATTTTTGATTCCCAGAGAGCCTGCATGCTCAGGTCACGACGCGCCTAGGGCTCGCCGTAATGTTTTTGGTGAGGTGTGCCTGGTTCGTGTCACGCCTAGAGCGTAGACCAGTGCAACATTTTACTTGGTTTTTCTTATTCGCCCAAGGGCATTGGGGTCATAGCCCCATGCTTATTTAAACGTGAAATCTCTCATAATTAGTCATTTTTCAACTCTATATCATTCAAAACTCTCGCCAAAACTTTATCAAATTTCTCATTCAAATTCAAGGATTTCAAGCTTAATTTTGAAACTCAAGGATTCAATCCAAGCTTCAAGTTTCTTTCAAGCTCATCTCAAGAAAACCCAAGTTTGAGGTATGCATGTTTCAACCATTGAGTCCTTTAACCTATGGAGCCCAAACTTCCCTTTTCATGAAAATTGCATGTTTTCAAGTGGTATTACCTATGGGTATCTCTTATAATGGATTATGAATATAAATTATATTGGGGTTTTATGAAGTATTGATTGAATATGCATGACCATCTATTTCAAGCTTCTTACACGAATTGATTTTGTCTATTGAGACTATGCATGTTTTGAGTTATGAAACTATGAACTATTATAAGCTTTTGTGATGGATTTTAAGGTACCCTACAAGAGGGTTTACTACGTATTGGTGGGTTGATTTGCATTAAGTTTACTCATTTTATTTCACTCTTGAATTGCATGATTTTAAACAAGTATCATGAACCCACCATGTGTTTGATAAAATGACATGACAAGAATGCTCAAGTTATTGATGATCTATTACATGATTTACAAGTCAAGTGACTTCATGATGATTAAGGACATTCAAGTATGTATTGAATTCATGAAAAGTATCTATGATTTTACTAGTATCAAGATTAAGCCCTATTTAAAATTTTTTACCTCTTGTGAGTCATTCATGTTAAAGCAAGGGTTCATGTATGATTATGATCTACTTTCATGTTCAAGTTAGACTCACTACTAGAGGTCAAGCATTTTTAATAGCTACTAAAGTCATATTCTTATAAGCTATTCATATAATGATTAAAGTATGATTATTTCAAGTATTCCGTGGGATTTAACTTAGCACCGATTGAGGTTTAAGATGTGGGCTCGACTCAAGGGCTCCTTACATAAAGTCTTTAGTCTCTAAACTATGTGCCACCATAGGATTTTGATTATTACCCTTGCTAGACTAGTGGATCCATCTAGTTCATGCTATCATGTTTGAAGTGCCCCAAAATGTGCTTTGGAATGTCCATAATCGTTATTTTCATATATCTCAAAATTCATGCGTCAGATGAAAAATTCAACTTCATATTCTCGATCATGGGGAAAAATTGAGTAGGAAATGAGTATAACCAAGGTTATAGAGGACCCATAGAAAAAAATAATTTTAGCTAATTTTTGAATTTCAGAGAGAATCTGCGCCTTGGACGCGACCATCTAGGGGCGCGGAGCAATGCAATCCGTCCTTCGCATTTATTCTGCGTTGCAGATGGACGCAGATCAGTATAATATTTTCCTCACTTTTTTTGTTTTGGCCAAAGGCATTGGTCTCATAGCCCCATGACCACTTAAGCGTGAAATCACTCATACTTAGCCATTTTTCAACTCTATTACTTACAAAACCCTCTCTCAGCCCATCTAAGACTCTATCAGTTCTCTCATTCAAATCTAAGGATCTCAAGCTCAACTTTGAAACTCAAGGAATCATTTCAAGCTCTATGACTACTTCAAGTTCACTTCAAAGAATTCAGGTTTAAGGTATGTGGGTTTCATCCATTGGGTCCCTTTCACCCATGGAGCCCAACCTTCCCTTTTCGCGAAAATTGCATGTTTTCAAGTTGTATTACCTATGAGTATCTTTTATTATGAATTATGAGCATAAATTATATTCGTGTTCTATAAAATATTGATTGATTATGCATGACTATCTATTTTTATACTATGAATTGATCTTGTCCATTGAGACTATTCTTGTTTTGAGCTATGAAACTATGAACTATTATGAGCTTTCGTGATGGAGTTCAAGGTACCCTACATGAGGGTTTTACTATATATTGGTAGGTTGATTTGAATTAAGTTTACTCATCTTAATTCACTCTTGAATTGCATGATTTTGAACAAGTATCATGAACCCACCATGTGTTTGATAAAATGTCAAGTCAAGAATTCTCAAGTTATTGATGATATATTACATGATTTACAAGTCAAATGACTTCATGTAATTAAGACTTTCAATTATGTATTGAATTCATGAAAAACATCTATGATTTTACAAGTATCAAGTTAAGCCTTATTTCAAGATTTTTACCTCTTGTGAGCCATTCATGTTAAAGCAAGGGTTCATGTATGATTATGGTCTACTATCATATTCAAGTTATGCTAGAGGTAAAACATGTTTCAAGAGCCACTAATGTCATATTTTCATGTTTCTTACAAGTTAGACAAGTTATGATTATCTTAAGTATTCCAAGTGATTCGATTTAGCACGATTAAGGCTTAAGATGGGGGCTCGATTCAAGGGGTCCTTATATAAAGTCTTTAGTCTCTAAACTATGTGCCACCAAAGGATTATGATTATTATCCTTGCTATACTATTGGATCCATCTAGTCATGTTATCATGTTTGGTTTGCCTTGGCAAATAGATCACACCTAGCCGGGGGGTGTCATGCCTGTCCACCTGATCGAGGGGGTGTCATGCCTTGGATTCCAAGTTTAGCTACTTGGTCTATGTCGGTTAAGGTTGCTTCCTACATATGTATTATATATATATATTGTGAAAGCTGAATGATTCACAAGCATATTTTATTATGAACATTAATCATGCATGCCATATTGAGATTATATATCTATTGCTTATGATTATGCATTTTGACTATATTAGCTTACATTTTTTTGAATTACATTCTGCATACTTAGTACATTCAAATGTACTAATGCATACTTTATGCCTACATGATATTACTATGTAGGGACTGGAGCTCCTTTTGACCATCCTCCACGTGGCTAGTTCGGTACTTCGGAGAAAAGCTTTGTTGAGTCCTCAAGTCTGAGGACACTATCTACATTATTCTTGCTATTTTGATACTTCATTATATTGAACACTTCTTAATATGAGGGTGGCTCCAGAAAGTGTCTTGCCCCCCCCCCCCTTTATTCCAAGTTAGAGGTATTGTTGGATGTTATGATATACTTATGTTATGAGCTTGACTCTTTTATGCTTTTATGAATATTAAGATTTTCCATAGTCCCATTTTCCTTTTTAGTATATCTCTTGTTGTTGTTTATTTTGCTTCTGCGACCCAGGATGTGTGATTGCTACGCTAAGATGCTTGTTTGGGGTCCCTTTGAGTTCCTATTCACCATGTCATATCTAGGCCCTAGGCTTGGGTCGTGACAATGTTTGGTTTGCCTTGTCAAGTAGAACACACTTCGCTGGAGGGTGTCATGCCCGGTCACCTGAACCGAGTGGATGTCAAGCCTCAGAGTCCAAGTTATAGCTGCTTGGTCTATGTCGGTTGAGGTCACTTCCCACATATGTATGATATATATATATATATATATATATATATATATCATATATATATATATTGTGCAATATGAATTATTTTCAAGCATGTTTTATTACGAGCATTAATCATGCATGCCATATTGAGATTATATATATCCATTGGTTATAATTATGCATTTTGACATTATTGGATTAAGTCTTGTTTCATTATATCCTACATACTTAGTATATTCAAATAAACTAACGCATACTCTATGTCTACATGATATTGCAATGTAGGGACCGGAGCTCCTTTTGACCATCCTCTACGTGGCTAGTTCAGTACTTTGGAGATAAGCACGGTGAGTCTTCAAGTTCGAGGACACTATCTATATTACTCTTGCTATTTTGAGACTTCATTATGTTAAACACTTGTTATTATGATGGTGAGCCCGGAAAGTGTCTTGGCCCCTGCTACATTCCAAGTAAGAAGTGTTATTGGATATTACGATGTACTTATGCTATGAGTTGACTCATTTATGCTTTAATGATTATCAAAGACTTCTCTTAGTCCCGCTTTCCTTTTTTTATATCTTGTGATGCTTATTTTGATTTCGTGAACAAAGATGTGTGTTTGATATGCTAAGAGGCTTGTTTGGGGTCCCTTTAAATTTCTACTCATTGTATCATGTCTAGGCCCTAGGCTTGGGTCATGACAAACTTGGTATCAGAGCACTAGATTGTTAATAGTCCCCGAAAATCCAAACACCACGTCGGTTAAAGTCTTATTCATGGTTGTGAAGCGCCGCCACAACTATGAATAAGAGGCTATGAGGCATTTTAAGAAATGTTTCACTTCTTCGTGGTCTATGTCATGCGGTAGAGATAAGTCCCTTAAGGTTTATTACTGATCCCTAACCATTATGTTTCAGAATATGTCTCAAGCTATTAAGAATGGTGGATAAGATGGTAACCATCTCTCACTTGAGGGTCAACTTTTGAATGGTGACATGTCAAATACGGAGCTTCATAACGCTCTAAAGCTATTGGCCAAGGTAGTAACCGCTTAACTCAACCAATAAGTGGGTGCCCCCGAGACTTCAATGGATAAGAGGAGGGAGTAAAAGGATAAGAGTGCCCGAGGTAATAATGCCTCATCTTCTACTCGTCTATCGGTTCCCAAGTACGAGAAGAAAAGGATCCGTTTTGCCACTTGTCAAGGGTGTGGCAAGAAGAATCAAGAAAGGTGTTTGGTGGGCACCAAAGGTTATTTCGAGTGTGGTAGTATTGTGCATAAGATGAGAGCTTGCTCGCTGACCTCAAAGAAAAGGAGAAGAAGGGGTCAATTTGAAAGTAGGCTTCCATATGCTAAGCCCGGTGGCAATTGTGGAGCGATCCATCCTAAGTGCCCAAAATGTGGGAGAAATCATAGTGGCACATGTTGGAGGAACACAGGTGCTTTCTTTTGGTGTGGCAAGATGGGCCCAAGGTTGTTGATTGTCCATATGCTACAAGGAAGGGTAAAAGTGTTAGTGTTCAAGATTCTCCTACGTGGAACAAGTGTGGAAGGTACCATATGAAAGATTGTTTGGTCGATTCAAGTGTATGCTTTGAGTGTGGTGCAAAGGATCACAAGTTGAGACGTTGTCCATAGGCTATAAGGAATTTTGAGGATGATCATCGATGATCTGAACCATATCCCTCTAGGGGTTACTAGAGTTGGCATGGTGCTTCACCGATATGTTAAGGGTTTTTGATTTTGATGTGTATGCATTGATAGATCTGGGTGCCACTCTTTCTTTCATTACTCCATTTGTTTCCAAAAGGCTTCATTTAAGTCCTAAATTATTATGTGAACCGTATGAAGTGTTTACCCCCGTTGGTGAGTCCATTGTTGCTAAAGAGTCTATAGAAATTGTCCCATGTTCATTTTGCATAAAGTCTTGCCTTATGATTTTGTTGAATTAGATATGGTGGATTTTGATGTCATTCTTGGAATGGATTGGCTATATGCATATTATGCTTCTATTAGTTGTGGAACACATAGGGTTAAATTCAAATTCCCTAATGAGCTTGTCCATGAGTGTCAAAGTCGTGATGTGGTGGTCAAGAGTAGATTCATTTCTTGTCTTAAAACCCAAAAATTGATTTCTAAGGGTTGCCTTTATCATCTTGTGAGGGTTAGAGATATTGAATCCAAAGTTCTTTCTATTGAGTTGGTTTTAACGGTAAATGAGTTTCTTGATGTCTTTCCCTATGAGCTTCCCGGTGTTCCTCCCAAAACGGAATAGACTTTGGTATAGACCTCCTTACCGATACTCAATCCAATTCTATTCCCCATTATCATATGGCCCCGGTGGAATTGAAGTAGTTGAAAGATCAATTGAGGGATTTGTTGGAGAAGGATTTCATAAGACCTAGTAAGTCATATTGGGGTACACCCATGTTATTTGTGAAGGAAAAATGATGTTTCTCTTAGAATGTACATTGATTACCAACAACTTAATGTGGTCACCATAAAGAACAAGTACCCTCTACTAAGGATAAATGACCTTTTTGATCAACTTCAAGGGGCTAGTCACTTTTCTAAGATTAATCTTTTGTCTGGATACCACCAAGTAAGAGTGAGGGAGTGTGATGTTCCCAAGATGGTTTTTTGGACTAGGTTTAGTCACTTTGAGTTTGTGGTAATATCCTTTGTGTTGACTATACACTTGTTATATTTATGGATCTCATGAATAGGGTCTTTAAACTCTACCTTGATATGTTTGTTGTGGTCTTTATTGATGATATGTTGATCTATTCTCAGAGTGAGGAAGAGCATGTTAACCACTTGAGGGATGAGAGGTTGTTTGCTAAATATGAAAAGTGTGAATTTGGTTGAAAAAGGTTTCTTTTCTATGGCATGTGGTGTCGGGTAATGGCATTAAGATGGATCCTAAGAAGATGGAGGTGATAAGAAATTGGTCTAGACCCTTGACTCCATCAGATATTAGGAGTTTATTGGGTTTGGTGGGTTACTACCAGAGGTTTATGAATGACTTTTCTTCTATTGCTTCTCCTATGACAAAGTTGACCTAAAAGAAAGCAAAATTCGTGTGGACTGATGAATGTGAAAAGAGTTTTTAAACCTTGAAAGATAAGCTTGTCTTCGCTCCTATCTTGGCTCTACCGGAAGAGTTGGAAGGGTTTGTGGTATATTGTGATGTATCAAGAATTGGATTGGGGTGTGTTTTGATGCAAAATGGCAAGGTTATAGCTTATACCTCTAGACAACTTAAAATTTCATGATAAGAATTATCCCATCCATGGTCTTGAACTAGCGGCCGTGGTGTCTGCTTTGAAAATTTGGCGTCATTATTTGTATGGGGTTCCTGTTGATGTGTTTACTGATCATAAGAGTCTCTAATATGTGTTCACCCAAAAAGATCTTAACTTGAGACAAAGAAGATAGTTAGAGCTCCTTAAATATTATGACATGAGTGTACATTATCACTCCGACAAAGTTAATATTATGGATGATACTCTAAGTAGAGTGTCCATGGGCAGTCTAGCTCATATTGATGATGGTGGCAAAAAGGTGACTAGAGAAGTTCAACGGTTGGCTAGGTTGGGGGTTAGGTTAGATGAAGTTGAAATGATGGTGTAGTGGTTGTTGATGGTTCTAAATCTTCTTTGATTGAGGAAGTAAAGTCAAAACAAGATCTTGATCCTGCTTTGATAGAGTTAAAGGCCTTGGTGAAGGATGGTAAAGTGGAGGTTTTCTCCCAAGGGGGAGATAGTTCCATTTGGTACCAAGGTAGGTTATGTTGGCCTAATGTTGATGACTTTAACGAGTTGATTTTGAAGGAAGCCCATAATTCATTCCATTCTATTCACACCATTCTTACAAAGACATATAGAGACTTTAGGGAGATATCTTGGTGAGGGTAATGAGATGGCTTGGATTAGGCTGAATTTGGTTATGGGAACCTTCGAGAGTTGTCAAGGTTGGATATGAATCATAGTTGCCTATGGAAATAAATATGGCTTCTTGGACCTTCCATGTGTTTATGTTGGGGAGATGTGTTAGTGACCCAAGTGCTATAGTTCCCTTAGAAGTTGTGGGTGTTGTGGAGGATAGTTTGACTGATGAGGAGGTCCCGGTAGAGATTTTGGATAGACAAGTGAAGAGGTTGAGAAACAAAGATGTAAAACCCATATCTCTTCTGCTCTACTCAAGCCGAAGGTAATAATTTAAGTCCCCCATATGATATAAAGTCTTAAGTTTCAACCCTCATGTCATTTTGCATGCATTCATGTTTATAGTAAAAAGTTTATGGTAATTTTTGATATTCATGTTGTGATTTTTGAAAATAATGTTTAAATTCATTTGTTGCAATCATTTCAGGCTGAAACTTCATAATTGCTTCTGTTACACATGTTTCTTGGATATTCAGGGACGAATATTCCCAAGGGGAAAATATTGAAACGCCCTTCATGTGCTTTAGAAAGCCCTATAATTGTAATTCTATATATCTCAAAATTCTTGCGTGATTTAAAAAATCTAACTTCATATTCTTGATCAGGGGGCAAAATTGAGTGAAAAATTGGTATAACTCAGATTTTAGAAGACCCCTATTGAAAAATAATTTTTGCTAATTTTTGATTTCCAGAGAGCCTACGTGCCTAGTCTGCGTCGCGCCTAGGGTGCAAACTAGTGCAACATTTTCCTTGGTTTTTCTTATTCGCCCAAGGGCATTGGGGTCATAGCCGCATGCATATTCAAATATAAAATCTCTCATACTTAGTCATTTTTCATCTTTATATCACTCAAAACACTCTCAAAACTCTCTCCAAGATTTTACCAAATTTCTCATTCAAATTCAAGGATTTCAAGCTTAATTTTGGAACTAAAGGATTCAATACAAGCTTCAAGTTTCCTTCAAGCTCATCTCAAGAAACTCCAAGTTTAAGGTATGTGGGTATCATCTATTGGGTCCTTTCACCCATAGAGCCCAACCTTCCATTTTCATGAAAATTACATGTTTTCAAGTGGTATTACCGGTGGGTATCTCTTATCATAGATTATGATTATAAATTATGTTGGAGGTTTATGAAGTATTCATTGAATATGCATGACCATCTATTTCAAGCTTATTTCACGAATTGATTTTGTCTATTGAGACTATGCATGTTTTGAGCTATGAAACTATGAGCTATTATAATTTTTTGTGATGGATTTTAAGGTAACCTACATGAAGGTTTTAATACATGTTGGTGGATTGATTTGCATTGAGTTTACTCATCTTATTTCACTCTTGAATTGGATAATTTTAAATAAGTATCATGAACTCACCATGTGTTTGATAAAATGACATGACAAGAATTCTCAAGTTATTGATGATCTATTACATGATTTACAAGTCAAGTGACTTCATGATGATTAAGGGATTTCAAGTATGTATTGAATTCATGAAAAGTATCTATGATTTTACAAGTATCAAGTTAAGCCCTACTTAAAGATTTTTATCTCATGTGAGCCATTCATGTTAAAGCAACGGTGTATGTATGATTATGATCTACTCTCTTGTTCAAGTTAGACTCACTACTAGAGGTCAAGCATGTTTAAGAGCTACTCAAGTCATGTTCTTACAAGCTATTCATGTTATGAAGTATGATTATTTCAAGTATTCCATGGGAGTTGACTTAGCACTGATTGAGGCTTATGAAGGGGGCTCGACTCAAGGGGTCCTTATATAAAATTTTTCGTCTCTAACCTCTGTGACTCCATAGAATATAATTATTACCCTTTCAATACTAGTGGATACATCTATTTCATGTTATCATATTTGGTTTTCCTTGGCAAGTAGACCACACTTCGCCAGGGGGTATCATGGCCAGTCACTTGAACCGAGGGGGGCCTCGGAGTCCAAGTTGTAGCTGCTTTGTCTATGTTGATTGAGGTCACTGTCCACATATGTATAATATATATTGTGCAATATGAATAATTTACAACCATGTTTATTATGAGCATTGATCATGCATGCCATATTAAAATTATATATATCCATTGGTTATGATTATACATTTTGACCATATTGATTTATGTCTTGTTGCTTTGCATCTTGCATACTTAGTACATTTAAATATACTAGCGCATACTCTATGCCTACATGATATTGCCATGTATGGACGGGAGCTCCTTTTGACTATCCTCCACGTGGCTAGTTCGGTACCTCGGAGATAAACATTGGTGAGTCCTTAAGTTCAAGGACACTATCTACATTACTCTTGCTATTTTGAGACTTCATTATGTTTTTAACACTTTTTATTATGAGGGTGATCTTGGAAAGTGTCTTGGACCCACAACATTCCAAGTTAGAGGTGCTGTTGGATATTATGATGTACTTATGTTATGATTTGACTCTTTTATGATTTAGTGATTATCAAAGACTTTCTTTAGTCTCAGTTCCCTTTTTATCATATGTTTCGATGCTTATTTTGGTTTCACGATCAAGGATGTGTGTTTGATATGCTAAGAGACTTGTTTGGGGTCCCTTTAGGTTCTCATTCGCTGTATCACATCGAGGCTCTAGGCTTGGATCGTGATAATTCTTCTCTTCCTTCGCTTGCTTTTTCTTCTCCATCCTCCCCTCCTCCTTCCCCTTCTCATATTCCTACTTTTCTGCCTCTGATTTTCTACTTTTGCTTCTTGTCCTCCGTTACTTTTTTCTCCTTTCCCTTTTATTTCTCTTATTCCTTCTCCTCCTCCTCCGAATACTCCTCCTCTTCCTCCGGATACTCCTCCTTTTCCTCCTCCTCATTCTTCTCTTTTTCCTTCTTTTCCTCTTGCCCCTCCTCCTCCTCTTTTTCTCATCCTTCTCCTTCTTTTTTCCTTTCTTTATCCTCGTCCTCCTCTTCTTCATCTTTTTGCTTCTTCTTGTCCTTCTCCTTTTCTCCACTCCTCTTTCTTTTTTTGCTTCTTCTCTTCTTTTTCCTTTTTTTTATATAGTTCTCTTAATTTTGTTAGAACCTTGCAATAGGGATGAATAAAAATAGGATGAATGTTCGATTCTAAATTAATGCAAAGATTTATATGTCTATCTAGAGGTATATCTGGTAAATTTGTAGGAAATGTCGTTAGAAATTTTGAAATTTCAAGAATAGATTTAAGGAAAGGGAATTCTAAACTAATATCTAGCAGATGCGCCAAATAGGCAAAATAATTTTGCGCCACGAGTTAGTAGTTCACAAGAAGAATACGATCTTCATGTCACGATCCAAGCCTAAGGCCTAGACGTGACCCATGAATGGGGAACCCAACGGAACCTCAACAATATTCATAGTATATCATTACACATCCTTGATCGCGGAAGCAATTAGAATGATAATAAAGATAGACATATATAAGAGAAATTGGGACTAAGGGTAACTTCCATATCATAAACATCAAGAGTCAATAGAGTTAAAGCTCATAACATAGATATATATCATGTCCAACAATACCTCTACTACATAGATAAGAGTGGGGGCCAAGACAAAGCAACTGGGCTCACACTCATAGTCAATACATAAGTCAAGTGAAAGTCTTAATACATAGCAAGAGATCATGAGTAACGTCCTCGGAATGGAGGACTCACCAATAAGCTTGATAAAAGTCATAATAGCTACGTGGAGGGAAAGGATGATCAAATATTACACCGATTCCTATATGGTAACATCATCTAGGCAGAGTATGCATTAGTACATTTGAATATACTAAGTATGTAGGATGCAATGCAACAACAGGTAGGCATCATAGGCAAAATGCATAATCATAAGCAATTAATAGCATACTAACAATATGGCATGTATGAATGATGCTTGGAGTACGACCATGCTTATATAGATCATAATATGAGTGTAAGGAGTGACAATTATAGTTCAACCCAAGCCCTACTACCCCTTGGATAGGCACATAAGGTACGAACCACTTCATGAGGTTGATGAAGTACTAAGCCCCCATCAAGGTTGACAGAGTACAAACCCCCATCAAGGTTGATGGGTACCAACCCCCAGTAAGTTTACCTGGTCTTACTAGTCTTCGAGCTAGGCGACCAAGATACCAACCCCTCGATAGGTTACCCGGGTCTACAACCCTCCAAGCTAGGCTTGGTCATCCCCAACATTATATAGAGATAATATATATGTATGTATGTGTATATATACACACATATGTACACACATACTCAATCCTTTCATCATCATACACTTACATTCCTTTTCATCACTATCCTATCATTATTTCATCATCATGTCATCATAATTTCATCATCATATAGTCATTCAACTCATAAGACATATATTGAACCTTCAATTCCTCAAGAATCCATAACCAGATATTTCATCAAACACTTAGAGGTTGTGTAATGCTAGTGTAAGACCATGCAATTCAAGAGTAAAATCATCCTAAAAAAAATAGTGTAAAGCCATCAGTAGATACTTGGTAATACCCTCAAACGATATACATCATGACCCTTCATCAATTTGTAAAATAGACATTAGATTCATAGCTCTAAACATAGTAGAACTGTCACAATTTCATTAACCCTAACATAATATGCAGTGAATTTCATAATGAATAAGACCCATTAATAAATAAACTGTAAATCATGTAATTTTGAGTAAAAGATCTTGGGTATTATGAGTGAAAGGAACCCATGAAAGAAACCCACATACCTTAGCTTTGGAGATGAATTTGATGAAGATTAGAGATAAAGAATTGAAGTGTAACACCCCGGACCTCACACATGCATATATTGTCCGCTTTGCCAGCCATGGGTCGCCCATGCACCAGCGCACGGTTTTGTTACTCCCAGGTTTTCCCG